>JAGPOY010006533.1:5199-15456 GCA_018983105.1 Silene uniflora | reverse complement strand
GGTTTCGGATCGGGTTATTTCGGGTCGGGTCTGAACGGGTCCATGAAAGCCCGGGTCATTTTCGAGTCGGGTCGGGTCAGTTCGGGTTTCGGGTGTCATTCGGGTTTGGCAGCTCGGGTCATTTTCGGGTTTGGGTCAGCTTTTTCGGGTCGGGTTGGTTTTGCCAGGTCTAATTATACCCACCAACACAACATTTAACCCAACTTTTCATATTTGCCCTTACTTACCCTCTTTTTTTAAAAACCGTTTTTTTCACCATGTAACCATTTGTATGGTATGGAGAGAGTATGTTGGAATGGTATAAGAAACATTGATAAATATCAACTATACCGCTGAAATTAAAGAGAATTAAGAACAATATTATTTGGGGTTACACTCGAATAATGATTTATCCACATGATGTTGGAAAAGCTCCACGATTAAACATCTGTCTCGTTCTCGCCTTCTTTCGTTTCATGAGGTTTCATTACGTTCCTTAGGAAAAATGGGTGACGAAATAGACATTGATAATAAATAAGAGAAAAGCAAAGATTCAAGCTACGATAGAAATTTTGAATTCTAATACCAGATATTTATTAAATCCGATTTTGTTATATCCAAACTAAAATTGTGATGCCTATATTTTGATATTCTCTAATTCAAATTTCGATGTTGTCATGGTGATACCTATCACCCGATCACATCCACGTAATTCTTACTCCGTATTACTTTTATTGACATTAATGTTATTTATATGAAGTAATAAATTAAGATGTATAATATCAAACTAGATTATTGAGTGATGTCCAATAATCTTTTTTTAGATATTTATACATCACTTGATAGTTTTCCTCCAACTACAAAATATCCCGATATTATTAAACCAAACCACAATATCCCGATATTATTAAACCAAACCACATGTAAACAATTCAACATACACAAAGTTGTTGGCGAGTACACAAAACGTCCATCACTTCGCATCTTGTTCTTTGATTCCACATCCTCACCTCTAAAAAGAATAAAATAATTAAAGTACCCCAAAAAGATCACAGATTTTTAAATAAAAATATCCAAATATCTACATGTGACATGTACATATATAAAACCCATAGCATTCAACGATATTTTTCCCACAAATAATTCAACAATTACAAAAATTAATCCAAATTTTTCTAAGAATTTTGATTTAATAAGATCAAATAAACCCATATATTATTTTCTAAATTAAAATGGAAAATATTTGTAGCAAAGATTATATAAATGATGGTGATAATTTTTGTCAATGGACAAACCAAAGTCATTCAAATTTTTTGAGATTGATGGAAGAAAGTTTTGTTAAAACTATGTTTACGAAAAATTATGTTTATTGTAAATCTAATACGAGTAATAAGAAGACGGGTATTATTAATAATACCCGTCTTGATCGATTTGTTCCTGATATGGCCGAGTCTACCCTTGATTTGGGGTCGAGGAAATCCGTTACTAAAGGTAATTTCTTTTGATATTGTCAATTTTGGTTATATGTATATGATTTTTTGTAGTCGGGTAGGTAGTGGCAGAACTAGGGAGCTAACGGGGGTTGATGGCCTGATGGGTCGATAAAAGTTCGATTTGTCTATTGGACTTGTTTTGTTCCTTTACTTTAATTTCCGACTTCGCCACTTGAAATAGGTTAGATCGTGATTCGTGAATTATTTGTAGAGGTGCAATTTTTGGTGATTTGGTGTATGCTCTTTTTATGTTGACTTCTTTTGGTTTCTATTTTTGGTTGATTTGTTGAATTCTTTACATGTTATGTTTCCGGTAAATTTAATGTCCATAAATTCCTGTCTGGGACGCTCATCTATTTCTTAAATAAGAAACGAGTTAAATTAATAGATGAGACAAAAAATAAAATGTAACAAGAATGACAAACTCTTGTCGCATGTATCTAAATCAGTTGACACTTAAGAGATGATAACGCCGTCTTAAGAGAGACCATCCGCGATACTTTTGAAATGCAAAGATGACAACCTTGCGGAAAAGTTGAAATAAAATACTCCAAAAATCGTATAGGCCGACTATTAATCTCACGATATTTATTTCATATATCGGGAAGATATTTAGCAACCTTTACTTGACGAGTTCATTACATATTAAAATACGGATGATTTTGGATAATGTACTTTTTGTTAGTTGTTAAGAAAATATAATACTTCTAATAAACATTTTTATCGTGATTTCGTGCAATCATGTTAAATTATTTCGGTTTTGCACTTTATATGATTTGAGTGAATACTTTAGTCACTTTAACCACTCTCTCATATGTTCTAATTATTTATTTACCTAAATAAATAAGTTGAACGAACCGAGTAATAAATGAAGAATATCGGTTTAAAAATATCTGTAGAATGCATAATAATCTTATTTGTGTGCATAATATAACCTGGAAGATATTTTGATCTCAATGATTGATTACGTAAACTTTATTATGTACTGTAAATACTTGGGAAAAAAGATTTTTATTGTGCTAAATGCTTATAATTATGTTTCAATTTGCACTTTGCAGCTGCCATACGTGTATTAGGTGCAGTAACAACAACTCGTCCCACACAAAGGCAAAGACTACGTCGTTTTCATCCTTACAAAATAACGCATGATCAGGTAGAATTTCTTTTCATTATCGAGTCGGAATTGAATTTATTTAGACTTGGCAAAAAAAATCTGAATCCGATAAAATGATGCAAAATATATGAATACATGCACTTTTTATCTTCCTTGCTTTATAAATAGTTCACATAAAAGTGAGAGGCCTATAAATTGTCCTTTGATTGTCTCGTGAAAGACATATATGATGGTTATCACGCATTCTTTAGAATTAAACGGTCTCACAATATAAGTGATCAGTAAACTAGTTAATCTTTTTCTAATTTTTGAATTATATTGGACTTATATACTTAATTATCTAATTAATACAATAATAAAGTGTATTTATAATGTATGATATTGATATAATCACAGGTGGTCCCTGAACTAGAGGCCAAGGCAGGTGATAAGGGTGATAATTGAAAAAGACAAGAAGAAGAAATGAAGTATGGTGCACAACATATGAAGTTTCTTTTTCTAGTAGTATACATCTTTTTATTGATTTTTTCTGACCCATCCTTGTCTACTTTCAAACAAGTACATCGACCGTCGTCGGTCGACCTATTCGAGTAGTTGGGAAAATTAGTTAGTATCAGAGTGTTTTAGTTTAATCGGAAGTCTCGAGTTGAATACACGAGAATGTAACTATATTGAAATTAGATTGAAAGGTTTTGGAAGTTTTGTTATATATACTTCCTCCATTCCAATGAATTCTATACATTTGCTTTATTCACGTTTGCCAATACTTGTTTTCTTTTGTTAATATCTTTAGTTACATATTGATAAAAATTGTAAAAATTTGATATTCACAATGTACTCGGTAAGACAATTTAAACAAGATCTCACATGACTATCTTTTATGCTATATATTAGAAGTTGTATCGAACATTCACTCGACTTATGAATAGTGCCCAAAAAGTGAAATGTATAGAATTGATTGGAATGAACGAAGTATAATACTACCTCCGATCCAGACAGAGGTAACATTTACCTAAAATGGTCATGGTAACATACCATATTTGGCATGAAAAGGACAAAATTACCCTTACATCCACTATCTATTTACAACTTTTCTATCCACTCACCAATGGTAACAAACTACTTTACTACTTTACCCTTTACTTTTCCATCCACTTATTTAATTCACTTAAACCCATGTGGCCCCAATCACACTTTACTACTTTACCCTTTACTTTTCCACCTTTTCTTAAATAACTACTTTTTCCCTATGTTACCATTTGCATGGATCGGAGGGAGTACATTTTTAGTGTTAAAACATTATGTCACGGCCTCACGGGTCGACTTTCTCTTAACACCCGTAAGCAAGTCACGTCCCTTACGCCACTAGTCAACAAATCATATTAACTCGGCTCACCAAGAACGCAAATAAGAGTGATGTTTCAAATATTCCTAGTTCCTACTAGTACAATCTACCAACCAGTTTTAAATCCGTTAACCCGAATGAAATCTGTCCTAAAATTTATCCATGTCGACTCATATAGTCATATCCGACTTAAATCCACATTTAATTGATTAAAATTGCCTCGACAAGATGTCAATAAGAAGGCCTTAAGATTTTCCACCTTACATGGCTACATCTTCTATTTGGGCCCAAACGAACTCGTGGCCCATTTGATAAAACTGCAATCTGTAGATTTTGGGAGTCCCTCAAACTCTCTCTATATTATAGTCTCTACCCCAAAAGGAAATGATTACACTTTCAAACTTTCAATATATTCCAAACTTTTGTTATTTTTCGTCTCGGTCATTTGTTTACCTTGGGACGGAGGAGTATCCGCACAATATATGGCAAGATATAGGTATTTATTCACACCATGCATGCTTGTATTTCCAGTAGGGTTTTTAAATTCATTATTGGCGGTTCAGTAAGTTATCGATTTTATAAGGTTTTTATATTAATCAATCTTGTGTGAAACGGTTTTACAGTAAGTGGTAATCGAACTCATGAATGGTCATAGTTTTCAATTTTCATTGCAGAAGTCATGTAATTTCGTACGTTACTTTTACTTATTTGGTGGCGTCATTCTTTTTTTTTTTTTTCGCGGCGTGTGAGATTTTATTCAACATTGTTAAAGTATGAACCCTAGACTGATAAAATATACTCCGTAAATACGCTTGTTCAAATAGGAGAACTGCGAGACGGAGTTGCGGGGGAGTTTGTAAGCCTGTTCCCAATGATGGTTTCTGGATTGACGCTCAACGTATTGTTAATGAAATGGCAGAGAATTCATATAGAGACAAGATGGTACGAGTTACGACTATAAATCTTGTTGTTCGTCCTTAAAATTCCGTAACATTGGATTCTTTAGGCCTTTTAAAACGCGTAAGCAGAGATTTGAGGAGTGTAAAGAATCGAGTGAAGTGGAGAAAGCGGAAATTGTCTGAACTTATACTTTGCATCTTGTTTTGGTTTAACAGGATAGCCCTCCTGTGGGGCCTGTACCCATCTTGAAATTGAGCGTTCAACCTGTTGCAGGGGTACTCTACTTTATAACTTTTCGAGCAATTGGTGAGAATGGATTGAGCACGGACTATACTACTGAAGTGTGGCGTAAACCTGGTGATATGGGCATTCAAATCAGCTCCTTTGCAAAAGTTAAAGGCTCAGGTTAGATTGGCATAGAAATCCGCTCTTTTGTGTGTTCGTGTGCGTGTGTTTGTTATGCTTTCTTATCTCGTATAATGTATACATTATACAATATGCTAAGAGCTTCGATATTTGTGGCTTGAAGCGAGGAAAGTAAAAGGTTTCGAGACTGGTAGCAGCAAGATTTCTGATAACGGTAACTCGAGTAAGGAAAATTTCAAGGGACTAAGCGCACAAGTTCAGATGAGTAACACTGATGCAATGCAGGGGTAGGTTATATTTTCGGAGAAGCATTCAGTAATGACTGTCTGCATACCGAGTACTCACCATGTTTATTTTATCAGGAGCGAGTCCAGCAAACTTCGTATCCATGGCTTCCACATTTTACTGTACGTGACACGACTTAATAGATGTCCTATATGAGAGTTTTCTCTGTTTGTGTGGAGTTACATTTAATGTAAACATGCAGGGAGCAAATTAGGAGGCAAAGGCCTAGCTTGAAATATGCCATGGTTAGTTATGTTACCTTGATGATCAAATCCGCTATATTTATTCTTGTTGCCTGTATTCGTTAATGTCGTTTTTTTCACATTTAATCAGGCGAAGAAGTGTGCATCAACCAAATGGAAGAAACTTTCAGAAAATGTAAGTTTTTTTTTTTTGTCTAAATTGGATTTTCTCACAAATGCCATCCTTCCGAGTAGGTGTTTAGTCATATCTCTAAGGGTCCGTTTGGATAGCAAAAATGAAGGGAAAAGGAGGGGAGGTGGAGTGAGGGGAGGTGGAGGGAGGGGAGAGAAGGGGAGGGCAAATGAGATGAAGAATGGAGGATTGGAGGATGTTAGTGGTATAATTAGAGTCCAAATAATGTTTTCTTTCCAAATCTTGCCTCTATTGGAAAGATTATGGTTTGTTCTATAGGAGAGAAAATGAGTCCTCCCATTTCCCTCCCCTTCCATTTCTCTCCTTCCATATTTTGTATCAAAACAATGGAAAATAAATCCATCCTTTTTCCTCCCCTCTCCTTTCCTCCAATTCTTTCAATCCAAACGGACCCTAAGTCGCATATGTAACCTGCGTTGATTAATTGATCAAATGTTTTTTTTTTACCTTATCAAAGAAGGCACTGAGCTAGTATACTAGTAGGAGGGGCTTTTGTACCTAGGTACGACCTATCGTCCACAGCACCTTCGTCTCAATCACTACATGAAGACCTTAGACCTCTATGGTGGAGTATATAATTGTTGTCAGTGGTTGTACTCATTCTTGTGTTTGGTCTATGGCTGGGCATAATCGGTGCACAATTTAATGTTGCACTGTCTACCGGTAACATATACACAAGCGCGTGTAAGCGCTCATATACATAATTGTTGTCAGTGGTTGTACTCATTCTTGTGTTTTGTGAAATGGTTTCAGGAGAAGATGGTATTCATGGCTGAAGCAGCTAAAAGGCTAAACAAAGACTAGTTATTACTTAATTCGTATTATATTACTCGTATTATGTTTCATTTCCCATTAGTTCAGTAAGTTGGCTAAGCGTTTCGAATTTTAGGATTGAATATCAAGTATGACTCGAACTCAAATTGGAGATGTCTATGAACAATGTATTCGTTTGGCATAGTTTTGGTATATGTCAGTTTTTAGACTTTTACCCATAAATAGGTCATATGAGATATTTTGAGTCACGTATAATTCAAATTTGTGAGTTGCCCGAACAAAGACGGGTAACTATCATTCTATTCATTCATGGCATTAAAATGTAAATAAAAGGGGTACAACATTATGTATTTATGTCATGGGCCGACTTCTCTCAACAGCCGCAAGCAAGCCACACTACTTAGTCCTTACGCCACTCGTCAACAAATCATATCAACTCGGCTCATCAAGAAGACAAATAAGAGTGATATGTTTCACAAAAATTCCTGATTGTACAATCCACCAACGCGTTTTAAATTCGTTAACCTGAATGATATCAGTCTTAAGAGCTATTCATGTCGACTCATCCACATTTAATTGATTAAAATCGCCTCGACAAGATGTTATCAGTAAGAAGGACTTAGGATTTTCCACCTTACATGGCTACATCTTTCATTTGGGCCCAAACAAAGTCGTGGCCCATTTGGTAAAATTGCAATTTGTAGATTTTTTTAAGTTGCGCAAAATCTACATATATACCCTCTAGTCTCTACTCTCTACCCCAAAAGAAAAAGATTCAGTTTCAAACTTTCAATATATATTCCAAACTTCTAATTATTTTTCGTCTCGGTCAATTGTTTACTTTGAGACGGAACGAGTATCTGCACAATATATGGCAAGATACAGGTAATTGATCACAACATGCATGGTTGTATCTTCAGTGGGGTTTTTGAATTCATTATTGATTTTATAAGTTTTTTATATGTAATCAATCTTGTGTAAAACGGTTTTACAGTAAGTGTTAATCAAAGTCATGAGTATTCGTTGCATGAATCGTCATAGTTTTCAATTTTCATTGCATATGTCATGTAATTTCATACGTTATTTCGACTTATTTGGGTGCGTCATTCATTTTTTTTTACGCAGCTGTGTGAGATTTTATTCAACATTGTTAAAGTATGAACCCTAGACTGATAAAATATAAAAACGCTTGTTTAAACACTTTTTTATTTGCAATTATTTCCTCTCTTTTTATGTGTAAGTTATTTCGTCTCTTTTAAAACGAGTAGGACGACTGCGAGACAGAGTTGCGGGGGAATTTGGAATGCTGCTCCCAATGATAGTTTCTGGATTGAGGCTCAACGTATTGTTAATGAAATGGCAGAGGACTCATATAGAGACAAGATGGTACGAGTTACGACTATAAATCTTGTTGTTCGTCCTTAGAATTCCGTAACATTGAATTCTTTAGGCCTTTTTAAAATGTGTAAAGAATCGAGTGAAATGGAGAAAGCGGAAATTGTCTGAATTTATACTTTGCACTTGCTTTTTGGTCTAACAGGATAGCCCTCCTGTGGGGCATGTACCCGTCTTGAAATTGAGTGTTCAAGGTGTTGGAGGGACACTCTACTTTATAACTTTTCGAGCAATTGGTGAGAATGGATTGAGCACGGACTACACTACTGAAGTGTGGCGTAAACCTGGCCATATGGGCATAGAAATCCGCTCCTTTGCGAAAGTGGAAGGCTCAGGTTAGATTGGCATAGTTGCTAAGAAGTGTTGGTAGTCTTTTGTGTGTTATGTTTTGTGATCTCGTATCCTGTATACATTTTGTGGCTTGAAGAGACGGAAGTAAAAGGTTTCAAGACTCGTAACAGCAAGATTTCTGATAACGGTAACTCGAGTAAGGAAAAGGAGGGACTAAGCGCACCAGTTCAGATGAGTAACATTGATTTAATGCAGGGGTAGGTTATATTTTCGTGGAAGCGTCCAGTAATGATTGTCTTCACACGGAGTACTCACCATGTTGTTTACTTTATCAGGAGCGAGTCCAGCAAACTTCGTATCCATGCCTTCTACATTTTACTGTACGTGACACGACTTAATAGATGTGGTATAGGACAGTTTTCTCTGTTTTTGTGGAGTTACAATTAATGTAAACTTGCAGGGAACAAATTAGGAGGCAGAGGCCTAGCTTGAAATATGCTATGGTTAGTTATGTTACCTTGATGATCATATCCGCTATATTTATTCTTGTTGCCTAGATTCGTTAATGTTTTTTCACATTTAATCAGGCGAAGAAGTGTGCGTCAACCAAATGGAAGAAACTTTCAGAAAATGTAAGTTTTTTTGTGATTGTACTCATTCTTGTGTTTGGTCTAGGCATTAATCGGTAGGCGCTCCCACAGTCCTCAGTAGATGCAGTTCAGAGCTATGAGGTCTGTTTTTTGTGCGCACTTGCGTCTAATTTGTGTTTGTTCCGAGGATTAAGTGTGACTGAGTGCTGTAAAGGGGCGAAGTTATGCAGGTATCTGTTTTAAGTACCGCCTCTAGTATTTTAGATGATCGAGCTGTATGTTCAGAAGTAAGAATGAGCAACTTTCCCTGGTTAAAAGCAGTAAGAATGTGTAACTCTTACGTAAATATTTTCGCATGTATTCATTCACTTGTATATGTCGAATTGTGACTGACTTATGTTTGGCATCATGAGTTTGTTTTTCTGTGATGATCTTAATGACCTATTAAGCAATAATTTTAGTTGTCGGAGTAGCTCGTTAAGGTTTCAAAATTCTCGTAGTGAAACCGTATGTCGTTTTTGTTAAGATTGTTTGAAAGGAAGGTGGCAACAGGGGATTATAATAAGCTCATGTTTAGAAATGTTGCTGAGTTTTGTTAAATGGTTTTAGGAGAAGATGGTATTTATGGTTGAAGCAGCTAAAAGGCCAAAGAAAAAGTAGTTTTTATTGGATGGCACCGAGATTAGACGTCACCGTTTTACATGCTCCCCTTATTTTGAGGGTTCCCACTTCCCACTTATTACAAGTGATATACCATTATTATGGATTTTTTTTTTGAATAATGAGTGTTTATTAGCAAATTAATTAGGTAATTAGCGTTCGTTTAAAACTACCGGCCCGGTGGATCTAACTCATTATCCTATTTATTATGTGTTGCATCAAACTTGAGGTACATTGTTGTATTCTTTGTATAATTGTACTTCTATTCCGACTTACTAATCCTTACAAAATACGGAGTACTCCGTATTTTTTATAGTCAACTGATATCGACTTTGACCCCCCAAACTTCGGACACCACCAATTTCACTACCACCGGAGCCACTGGAATGGCTCTCACTCCTCCTCCTCCCAACGTACTTGGCGGGAGGTGGGTGGCCATTTTGGGTGGGTGCATATTCTACTCAAATTTAAGTTTGGATCAATTGTATACAATCAACATGAAAATAAAATAATTGAAAACATTCAAACATAATATAATAATGGCCTTTAGATTTTATTCATAGTCAAACACGACGTAGTAGAAAACGAAAGCAGATTACAGATTTACAGTACAACACAAGAAACATAACCTGAAATCTTACAAACAACAAAGGAACACGGGTAGTTTCA
>JAGPOY010006532.1:0-10257 GCA_018983105.1 Silene uniflora | reverse complement strand
TCCTAAGAAATCATATAATTGTTCCACCTCATTGTGTTTTGTGCAATCATCCAATGGAAGATAAAGATCATTTCTTTTTCAAATGTTCCTTGATTTGTTCTGTTATCCAAGACATGAACATCATTAGCGCTAACGAATTATTGGCAATATATGATAATATTGCAAGTCAAAGTTTTATAGCCACACTTAATCATCTTAGAAAGCTAATTCCAAATGCCAATTTCATTAAGATTGTATTTATTTGGTGGAATGCTTGGTTCCACAGAAATAACATTATCTTTAATAATGTGCATATTAATATAAGCAAACTTATTATTTCATGTAATAATAGCATTAAGACCTGGAATGAAACTAGATATAAAGATCTCAACAATCCCGAGAAAGACGAGTCAAGTACAAACAGTTCTAGTAAGGAAGAAATCTGGTGGGAGAAACCTAGAAACGGTTTTCTAAAGCTAAATTTCGACGGATCGAGAATAGAAGGCAATAAAGCTGGTTTAGGCTATTCTCTAAGAGATCATAATGGCAACGTCGTTTTATTGGGAGCAAAAATGTGCGGATCCAATAGCATTCTTGTTGCGGAAGCTCTCGCTTTAAAAGAAGGCATTTTAGCAGCTAAATATTTAGGAATTTCAAAGTTAATTGTGGAGGGTGATAATTTATGTGTTATTAACTCAGTCCGTAATACTTGGCAAATTCCTTGGGAAATTTCTAGTATCATTAAATATGTGAAATTAGACCTTCATTTTTTCGATGAAGTGATAATTAAACATTGTTTTCGTGAAGGCAACAAGGTTGCTGACTTCATGGCTTCTGTTGGACATTCGTGTCCAACTCTTTCGAGGTGGTTTGAAAGCCGGTGGCTTCAACTTACCTCACTCATCCGAAAGGATGAGATAGGTTGGTCCTATTCCAGAGGATCAAACTAGTTTTCTTACCTTAAAAAAAAAAAAAACTCCGACTAGCTAATAGCTATAGTAATGGGAGCCAACAATTTTAAGATTGAGTATCCCACGATGAAAGATACGATAGACCCAAATCACATTTTCATACATAAAATCTAATAATAAATCTAATAATCTATCTAATCCCCTTCTATTAAAAAGGGTGTGACAACAAGTAATATAATTAAGGAATATAATTAATTACTCAACAAACTTTTGAATTGTTTACAAATCAATGATTCAACGAATTTCTTGGCCCTTATATTCTCCCACAACAATTGAGACATTTATCTAATTATCTTTCGAAATTGTTCGTTTGGAAATTTCCCGAAAAGCTAATCATAGGTTCTTCTCTCCATCGGCTTTAATTGCCACGTAAAACTTGATTAGCACCACAAAATTCTTCCTAATCTCCCTAAGAGCTTCATTCTTCCAAACATTCTCCTAAAATTTGCAAAACATTTCCTTTCATTGTTTTCCCATCTCTTTCTAATTCCACATTTTCCCCTAAATTATATTATTTCATTATATTCAAGAATCATTGTTAGTTCCTTGACTCCTTCCTTGGTAGAAAAATTCATATTTAGTTTCGCACGCAATCGCTTTTTTCCCTCTTGCTTGGTATTGATATTAACATATCAAAAAGGTCTATTGACAAAAGTTCTTGTATAAATAAACGGTTTTACAAGAAACTTACTGGTAGATCACAAGGGAATTAGAAATGGACCCGGCGGAGCTAAAAAGAGTATTTCAAATGTTTGATCGTAACGGAGATGGGAAGGTTACAAAAAAGGAACTACATGATTCCCTACAAAACTTGGGAATATACATCCCAGACAAAGAGCTAACACAAATGATCGAAAAAATCGACGTGAACCGTGATGGTTTCGTGGATATAGACGAATTTGGAGCGTTATACCAAACAATAATGGACGAGAAAGACGAAGAGGAAGACATGAGGGAGGCCTTCAACGTATTCGATCAAAATGGGGACGGATTCATCACAGTGGACGAACTACGGTCCGTATTACAATCATTGGGATTGAAGCAAGGAAGAACAATAGATGATTGTAAGAAGATGATAAGCAAAGTGGATGTTGATGGAGATGGGATGGTCAACTATAAGGAATTTAAGCAAATGATGAAAGGAGGTGGATTTGCTGCATTAGGTTCATTAGAATAATTTCATTAATTTGTCATAATTATTCTTCTAATTTGATTAAATCATATAAATTGGAGATTAAAAAAAATGCATATCCCTTGCTAGAGGAGGAGGATTGCATGGGAAGATCAACTGTATTAGGCCTCTCTATGTATGAATTTCGTGGGTTCGGGTTAATTTTCCTTGTTTGACATTGATTTCTGTCGTGTTTAAGGGTCGGTGTCATTTTTTTTTTCTTTTACGAGTTGGATATGTGTTCGTGTTGATATGTATATTTGAGAAAGGATATTTTCATCGTAATTTGGACGAGTCGTTTGCATTTGCTTAGGCTATTGATCATGTCGGAGAAGTAACCCTGTCTTCCCCGGGTTCATGTTTAAGGCGCATATATCCCATACTACATTTCTGTAATTCCTTCCGCTTTTCCTTTTTGGGTGGTTGGGGATAACAGCTACGATAGTACAATTGTAAGGAAAACGGCGAATGTCAAACACGCTAATTTACATTGTTATTATAACTGGTTTTACAGTGATAGAAGAATGAATTTGTTTGATGGTCGGTTCTGTAATTCACTTCGTTTGTGTTTGCATGTTTGGTATCCCATATGGCCGTAACCATCTTAATCGGTCGGGCACACTGCACAACCGACGTAATCTGAAGGCATGCGCATGATATGTCGAATATTCGAAACTCCCTTCTAATTGTACCAGTCTTGTGCCACATTCCATACCTAAAAAACTCGTGCAGCAAACATCATCAAAAATAAATCCTGGAATACATGCTAAAACTCCATTAATTGCGCTATTTCCAGACTTTCATGCTTGATCAATCATAGGATTCACTAAACCTAATAACGCCCAGGCCACCACATTTGATAACCGAACAACGTAAAATGATCTGCCCAAGACCTGACAACCCGCTTGCCAAGTCTAGATTTGAAATGAAAAATTCCTACCAAATCTCTGTGTATTCTGGCACGTAAATGAACGAATCGCATCTTATTGCAGAAAATACTTAAACCCAGAAAACAGTGTGGCTCCCATCTTTACATATACTGTGAATGCATCGTTTCCATCTAGTTGCTTGCAACAAGTCGACAAACATACACATACCAATACCGATCAGGAGTCAAATATAATCAGTCTCACATTTCATAACGCATTACAAAAAAGTGTGCACCAAAATTGTAATGCAAGGTTTGAACAAAAAAATGAGTAAACTACAGCAAAGAAGCAAACAACTATGATGGTTCACTATCTTCTAAAAACGGTTATACAGAACTCTGGTTGTTCAGACGATGGAATACCTGCCTGGTTGTGTACCGCCGGGAAGAGAGATGGCTTGTGATGTGATATCCTCCAAAACCCTTTTAAGTTCGGCTTTGGCTGTTTTGACAGAATGCTCTGACCGGCCTTCAATAAACAGGTAAAGTTTCCGCTCTCCTGGAGCGGGAATCTTTCCAGGCGGGAAAAATTGTCCCCTTGTCGTGATGGAGGCTCCCGTCCAATCAGAGATTGGTCCCAAAGTCTCCTTGTGTGTCACCTTCCACCGAGCATTCTGAGGGAACTCGTTGATCTCAAGTTCAGCCTCGTAATGCTCACCCATGGCATCTTGTTGGAGCTTAGCCAAGTTTTGCTGCAATTTTGTCATGATAAACTCAGGTACATGACCTTGACCTGACACCACTGAAGGACCCGCCTCTTGACCCGCTGGAGACGGGTTAGGTACTGTGACATCCGTCCTCTTCCGAACCTCGTCATCTTCATCCTCAGAATCGGACTTGTCAACCTCAAACCCGTACTCCTTTGCCTGTGCTCTCTTTGCAGCTTTACGAGCTTCATCCTCCTGCTCATCGAACTTGAACCCACTTCCACCATAGCCAGTTCCATGGGCTTGCTCAAGTCCCTGTTTCACCTTAACCATGAACCCATCTGCTAGGGCTTTCAAATCATCGGGAATAGGCTGCTCAGAAAGTTGCAAGGCTTTCATGAGATCAGGAGCATATCTAGCCTCATCTTCAGATATAAAAGTAACGGCATGGCCCTTACGACCAGCACGACCTGTTCGGCCAACACGATGAACATAATCCTCATAGTGATTAGGGACATCATAATTAATTACTATCTCAAGTTCTTTCACATCTAGACCTCTAGCAGCTATACTAGTTGCAACCAACAAATTGCACACATTACTCTTGAAATCGGCAAGGGTGGATTCACGATCTCCTTGATCCTTTGCCCCATGAAGAGAAAGGCAAGGATAACCGCTCTTGAGTAGACTCCGGAACAAAGTGTCACACTTGTCTTGCGTGTGGACAAAGATCAAAATCTTCCCCTTTTCATACCACTCCCCGAGTATTTCTAACAGTCTTAGGTACCTATCATTTTCAGGTCTCACTTCCACCATTTGGGTTATGTCCTTGTTGACCACACTCCTACCACCAACCTGAATCTCTACTGGTTTATTAAGTACTTTCTTTGCCAAAACCTCAACTTGACGCGGAAAGGTAGCAGAGAAAAGTACAGTTTGACGATCTGGTCGTATATTCTGGACAATGCGTGTAATCTGAGGCTCAAAACCCATGTCAAACATTCTGTCAGCTTCATCCATGACCAAATAAGTAACCCGACGAAGATTTGTGATTTTTCCGCTGCTGGTACAAAGAATATCTATCATTCTTCCAGGAGTGCATACCACAATTTCTGCTCCCTTCTTCAATTCACCTATTTGTTGGGCAACACCAGAGCCGCCATATACAGGAACACAAGTCAGGTTCATCACCTTGGTAAATTTCCTGATGTCACTGTAAATTTGCTGGACCAACTCCCGCGTAGGGGCCATAATTAGCGCAATGGGACCATCCCCAGACATCAAAGGTGGCTGATCCTTGATGTGCCTTAGCATTGGCAAGACGAAAGCCAAGGTTTTTCCAGAGCCAGTCTTCGCAATGCCAATGCAGTCTCGACCACTCATGATTACTGGCAAAGCCTGAGTTTGGATTGCCATTGGCTTCTCAAAGTTTTGTTTTCTGATCACATCCAGCACTTTTGTTGTTAGTCCCGTCTGGTGCCATGTTCTTATTGGTTTTGGTACATCTTTTCCATGAACCTTCAACTCAAGCTCCTTCCTGTAAGCAACAACCTCCTCAGCAGTCATCCTCGAAATTTCCTTCACCTCAATGTAAAAGTTCTTCCTAAAGTCAATATAATCAATCTTTGAATGATCAACCACAGCTAATTTCTCGGCTTTTGTTTTCTTCACCCTTTTCATGAATTCATCATCATCTTCATCCTCTGTGTTCTTTCCATCTTCCTCCACATCTTCATAATCTTGGTCAGAATCCTCATCAGGCATAATTCTTCCAAGAAGTTTCTTCGAGTCCTTTTTCTTAGGCACTTCACCGGTGCTTTTATCATCCTTTTTATGGTTGCCATTCACTACAGTGAGTTCTGGAGCAGCCACAGCATTATTCAGCTTCTCGACTTCAGGCAAAATCATTGAGTTCATAAAAGCATCCAAAGGATCGACTTCCTCCTCTTCACCATTGACGGCAGCACTTCCATCAGGTACTGCATTTCCATTCTCAGAATCAACAGCCATGGAATCGCCATCTTCAGTAGACAGATTAGGAGCTCCATCCACGTCCATATCAGTGCCATTTTTTTCTTCTGGGATAGCTTCCTCGTCATCAGATTCACCTTCCAGTGTCCAATTCTTACCAGCCTTAGGCTGTTCAGCATTTTCCACCCCAAGTTGTTTCCTCACATCTTCTTCCTTTTTCTTTTTCAGCTCCCTCCATTCCTCGACTCTCCTCCTGCGCTTCTCCATCTCGTCATCCAATCTCCTTTGCTCCTCCTCCATGTCATGTTCCGTTGTCCCTGCTTTCTCCTGAACTTTATCAGGCTCACTATCACCTTTCTTTTTCAGGCTGTCCACACTATCCTCTCTATGCCTGTGGGATCGACTCTTTTCTACATCTTTCTCCTTGTGATCATCATCTCGCCTCCGCCTTTTCTTATCTCGATTCCTCCTCTCATCATCACTGTCATCGGTTTCAGCTTCTCGACGCCTCCTTGCTCTCTCCTTTTCTTTTTCCCTATCCTCCCTTTCTTTTTCCCGTTCACGTTCCCTCCTCTCCCTCTCTCTTTCCCTCCTTTCTCTTTCTCTCTCCTTCTCTCGTTCCCGTTCTTTTTCCCTTGCCCTTTCCCTCTCCTTTTCCTTCTCCCTTTCCTTTTCCCTCTCCTTTTCTCTTTTCCTCTCCCTCTCCTCACGTTCTTTTTCCCTCGCCTTCGCCTTCTCCTTCTCCTTCTCCTTTTCCCTATCTTCCCTTTTCCGATCCTTAGTTTTATCTCTAGATTTCTCCGTCTCCCTATCCCTATCCTTTTCCTTACGCTTGTCGTCTACACTCCTTTCCCTCTCCGACCGTCTACTCTCCACATCCCTATCCTTATCCTTGGCCTTTTCCCGATCTCTCCTCCTATCCTTTTCCCCATCCCTATCTCTTTCCTTTTCGTGCCGACTCCGTTTCGACTCCTCCTTGGATGACTTTGATTTCACATCCTTAGAATCCCCCATTATACGACCACAGCTTTAACTCTACAGCAAGTCACAACTTTAGAACACACGATACACAATGTTAATTACCTCTCAAACAAAATCAATACAAAATCAACAATAAAAATAAAACCCTAATTTAACTATTCATTAATTCAATTCTTTCTAAACAATAGAATCACCCTAACATTCAAATTCAATTCAATTCAATTCAATTGTTCCGAAATTTGATTGCAAAAAAGGAAAAAGAAGAAGAAATATAACTCACATGAAATCGGCGAAAAAACTAGGGTTTGAGCGAATTGAAGTTGTTCGAGCGAATCTTGAAACGATGAGATAATGAATCAAGTGGCGAGCAGAGTAGAGGTCAAGGTATGGAGCTTCAATGGCGGAAGGACACCTCCTGTAAACAGAAATAAAGTAAATCAGAGTTTGCGTCGAGGGTTGTGGAGAAGGAAGAGAGAAGAAAGACTGATGAGAGACGGAATTTGGTAAATTAAGCCTGGCTAAAGGAGAGACGGTTTGTATTTATACAATTTGCAACAACCTCGCAAACCGACTATTCGTTTCGGTTACGGATTGGGTTGAATCAGCTCGATTTAACTCGTATTGACCTTAGTTTTGGGTTCGGTTTGATTTGAGTCGGATTCATTTTGCCATTTTAATCGGTTCAGATATATTTAGGCATGGGTATCATTTGATTTGATTATTACTCCCTCCATACCACACAAATGGTGACATGGTAATAAAAACGGTTTTTAAGAAAAGAGGGTAAAAGTAAGGGCAAATATGGAAAGTAATGTTAGGTTGGTGGGGTAGTAGTTGGGTTAAAATATTGTTAAATGTTGAGTTGGTGGGATTAATGGGTTATTATTTGGGTGGAAAGTTTGGCCCACTAAGGGTATAAGAGTAAATAATAGGCTATTTATGGTATGTAACCATTTGTATGGTACGGCCGAAATAGGCAAGTGTAACCATTTGTGTGGTATGGAGGGAGTATTAATTTTAATTTTAAATTTGGTTCGATTTAGATTGAGTCGGGTTTCAAGTACTATTCAGGTTAACCTTTAGTATATTCTGTGTGAATAATATTTTAATTAATCATAGGTAAATAAATAAGGAAAATCGAATAATATCTAATTATGGAAATATTGTTGATGATATTTGGCATAGTGATAACTTATTTATTTTTTGGAATACCGCTACGAAAATAAATCAAATTGTTTCAAGTTAGACATAAATCTATTTGTTTCATTTAGGATGAGAGAGCGAAACCTTGAGTCCTACAAGGGTTACAGACTCAAAACTCATAAGGCGTAACCTCAATCATAACTCATAACTCATAAACATCTCCACAAATATGCTCTTAAATGAGAGCTCGAAACTAAAAATACTGAAATTTCACCTAAATTTTAACTTCTAAACTTCGCCGTCATAGAACATAAACAAAAGAGTAAACGTATAAACAAGAGAAATTAAACCCAAACATCCACTAACAATACATGTCCCATTACTCCCACAGCATATTTCTTTCACTAGACCAACCATTGGCAAAATTGGCTAGATTTTCGAACGAGGTTATGAGGGGGCTATAATAGGACTACTGGAGATGAAGTATGTTTTGGGCTTTTGGCTTCTAATTATAAATCCCGACTCCGTCAATAAAAGTAAGACCCAGAGACCACCGTTCAAGCAAGCTAGAAGAATAATCCAACTTGAACTCGCAACTCCGTCATAGGTGTCCAGCAACGTTCAAACACCCGAGTCACCCAACCACCGTCTCATACGAAGTACTCCGTATATTATCTATCTATATACTTAAAAGAGGATGTTTTCGAACGTTTTGATTGACTATTGCTTTGGAGCGATTTCATTGGCTATTAATTTTGTTGAATAAATTATGTGTATAAATAAAAATAAAAATAAAAAGATAAGTACAATAGAAATTAGTCCATATTTTGTAAACTACCATCAGAATTTTAAATAGTAAATTAAAAGATAATTAATATCATAATTATAAAATTGCATATATTATTCAATTGGTTAAGAAAGATAGAGATTATTATATAAATAATTAATTTATAATGTACTAATATCAAGCAATTCATATAAAACTAAAACAATAATTAAACGTTGGTGAAGAGACGGAAAAAGATGTGAAAGATGGTCAGCTTTGACTTTGTTTTAGATTTAAGTTTTTAACAAGGTTAGTAATTATGATCTAGATTAATTTGTACGGGGTACTAATTACTATCTACATGTACATGTTCATGCTTACACAAACTCAAAGATTAAAGCATGAGTTCTATTTTACGGCCTTTCACAATCTTTGATTAGTATATGTAGAGATTTCTTTTCTTTGTATACAACTTCTTCTCGATTTAATAAAGCATGGATATTAAAAATTGTCTTCTTTTTCTTCATTAATGGTAATATGTAAGCTTACCTTTTAAGTTCAATGCGGACGTTTCTTTGTCGGACAATTACGATATGAAATATTATTTTTGTCATATTTTTGGCAGTTAATTTAAGTAAAGTTGTTGTCCATAAATATTCTGCAAAAATTATCCATTCATATAAATATTGTGAGTTATGACTTATGACCCATTGAACTAAAAAGTTCGCTACTACCGGGCAAGCCTGTTTTACAAACTACTACTCCGTATATTGGTCGGCTCACAAACTACCTAAGTAAATAAGGCAATTGAGACGGAGGAAGTATTAGTAGTGAGGGGCCTAGCACTCTAGGTGAGGAGGTGACAAGTTAATGAATTGTGGCTTTGCTCTTAAACTACTACCGAGTACAATATTTGTAAATATCTACATCTACCAGTTTTTGTTGGGAGGATTTCTTTTACACTCCTAATCATTAGAGGTAATAAGTAAACTAATCTCTTTTTTTTTTTGGTGACGAGGGGGTTGAATCCCTTCCGGGTCCATGCATTCCCGCACCACCACATGGACCATGTAAGCCACCCCTTTTGGGGGCTGCAGTGGCCAAGTGGTCATCGCCCCAGCTGGTAGTCGAACCTGGGACTCTCAACTCCTGCATTTATGCAAGCTTCAAAGTTTAACCCAGCTACCAGTCTACCGCTGGACTAACACCCCTTGGTTAGCAAACTAATCTTATATAAGTGTGTAACGATTTAATATATTGATTGACAATTTTAATTTTAAGTGTGTAACAATTTAATATATTGATTGATACTAATCGACAATAATAATCAATATTAAGTTTAGGATAAGAGGAGAGGTAAGTATAATTGCAAGGTAAGGGAAAGAAAGAATCGAACTACTTCTTAATACTCAATAGCATCGGGTTCGTGCCAGAGAGTAGGTGGTCAGTGGTCTGGGTGAGGGTAGTACGGTGGTCTGGCCATAAAGAGGAGGCGGCGGCTGTGCATGATTGTTGGCCGGTGGAAGCGGGATTGATTGATTTGAGAGGATTTATTGATTGTGAAACAAAATGGAGAAATGGAGTGTAAAATAACAAGGGTATAATGGACATTCGTGTCCATGATTGAGTAAATTATGTCCATGAAAGAGCATAACCAAAACCCTATGAACTATTGTTGTGAAAAAAATTTAGATCCTCCG
>JAGPOY010006531.1:0-10257 GCA_018983105.1 Silene uniflora | reverse complement strand
TAAATAATTACATTCACATCACATTGACTAAATTTATAGTCAACAACTCCGACTAATCGCTTAGTCGTATCCGGCATAAATGTGACTGTATTTTCATACCTTCACATCTCTCAAACGTGTCCTATAGGTGTGACTTATAGGGACCAGTTGATCACCGCCATCCGTATGACAGTAACGTCAAACTTATCTAGCAAGCCAACCGTTACTGATAAACGTGGATCAACTGATAATAATACAAAACTATGCCCTTGTGATCCTTTAAGAGATTTGACAAGTCAGTGCACTAACTGTAGAGGACACCAGCCCCAACAGGTCGAGCCAGATTTGACTCGACCGAGCTACCCTCAGCTCGGTCGAGTCAAAGTGACTCGGCCGACTAACTCTATTCCAGGAACTTCTGAAATGTGACAATTCCCAACTGAAGTCCTAAAGGTAACCTGCTCGGTCGAGCTACTCCTAGCTTAGGCGAGCTACTTATGCTCAGAATTCCGTAGTATTACACCTAATAATAGTATACGAATTAAGTATTTATAGTAGCTAATAGACCGAAATTAAGAAAATTGCGGAAATCATCGAAGCGGACCAGACTCGATCGAGTTTAGAGAACTCGATTGAGTTCACTTTCTGAATTCTGACCAACTCTCGATATTTGAATTGCAATTAATTGTAAATAGTAACTCGATCGAGTTGGTTAAACTCGATCGAGTTTGTCTCAGCGCGTAATTCCTGCTTCGCGCACTGAACTTCAAACGACCGTCATTTCTTCGTTACTTGTCCAAATCAAGTGATTTTTGTAGTGTTGGAAAGCTAAGAGGATAATCTTTCACCTCCAATTAGAATCATCTGATTATCATTTTTAGAACTCGAGATATGGCTCTTCAAAGTAGGTATTAATTATATGAAGCTCTTCTTTTGCTCGCCTAGCTTCCTCACTTCTCGCTTCTTCAATTCTCTTCCTTTATTTTCCTAAATTTCCGTGCCATGCTTCGTGTGTTCCTTCATTCCAAGTCCGCGGTGCTCATGTAGTCTTTTCCTCCACAAATGTTTCATATTTGCATTAAAAACACCGAAATGCGGAAGTATCTTATTCTAACATAAATGACATGTAAATAGCTTAATTAATTAGCACGAAATCCATATCAAAAGTATTTAAGGGGAGGCATATAAATGTATATAAATATGACTCATGACACACTTACTCGAAAAGAGAGGCTCGACTTTGTGAGAATGGGCGTGATGCCATTGTGTCAAGTGTGAGATTTGAAAATGAACGTTTTGAAAAAGTTTGTCCTAGACTGGAATTTAAGTTAGCAAGACTAGAACAAGTAAGCAAGGAAGTATCGCATTCAACAACCAGTCAGTTTTGAGGATAGAATTTGGCTGCAACATATAGGCGTTATTGTTCTCTAATGTTGTTGTTAGCCTTATGAATGCAATGTATCATGAACTGATGGGACAAATATGCTTGTAATGTTGTATTTTAATCTATAATATACTCACATGTTACCAAAAAAAAACAACAATTCTTCAACTGGAGTTTCAAACCACGCACAAAACCAAACACATGCTCCTCTTACTGTCAGCTCAACATCATCAAGTAGAACCAGGTCCAGGGCCCTGTTAGAAGGATTCTATAGTGAAACAGTTCCTAATATAGCCTGATTAGCTCCCAATTAACAAGTTTATATAGAATAATTAAGGCCATTTCCAAAAGGTCAAGAAGCTAGCGATGAAATAAGACCAGTTCAGACAGAACATCATCTCTACAGGACATGTGAACAATTTCAGTATCAGTCTTTCCATTGTTGATCAAACAACTCTAGGTGACTTATGGGGGAGTTCTTTGGAGGTTAACAACAAAAGCAACAAACGTTACAACCCTCTTAATTAACATGCAGCAACAAAACAAGAAGAATGAACATGCTTTATGTTTTATTACATTTCTGTTTTTGTCTATACTAGTAATTGTAAGAATTTTGTAGTTATTTTGTATCTTTGTTTGGGGGATTTATGGACCTTAGATATTGTATTTTGAACGTATAATATAAGCCTCCTTAGCCTAGATAAACCAAGGAGCACAACTGATAACAACAGACTTGATTAATGCAATATTTTAGAAAACCTGTTTTTTTAATCACAACTCTTGGCTTTGCACTTGAGTCTTCTTCTTCTTTGTTTAGTGCTGGATGAGTGGAGCCTAATTATTTGCTATGTGTTGGATTTATTCAACACAAGCTTAATCATTGGCATTGTGCTTTGATTAAGTCATATCAGTTCTTAGTTCAGTAAGAGTTCAGTGCTGGAAATCATAGCATTCCCGTGTCTGTCTTATTCATAGTGTAATTTATAATCTTAAACTCCATTTTTCCTGAGCACTTAGAATTGTAGAAATTCCTGTCTAATTAGTTTGTCTAATTGTTTGAGTTAATTTACAAAAACAAAAATCCTGAATTTTCTATTCTATTTATAATTAATTACAGCTAATTATCTTGCAAAAAGCCTGACTGATAAAATTACAATCCAAATTCTCTCACACCCATATGGACAATTTTCTGAATGTCTCCGCTTGTTGTCAGGCTCTCAAAATAATTGCCAATAAATTGGCTAATGTTGGGGCTCCCGTCCCCAATAATCGACTCGTTCTTCAATTGGTTGCATGCCTTTCCGATGGATACGACAGTGTCGCTACGATCATCCAAGAAACGATCCTCTTCCGGTATTTTATAAGGCTCGCTCCATGCTCACTATGATCTTCGGGAAACAAGACGCAACAAGGTTTCTTCCACTGATGCCCTCGTCGTCACCTCCACTACTGACCCGAATGAGATTACCACTCCCTGATCCTCTTCTAACAATACTCGTGGTGGTAATAACTCCCGCCCGTACAATAATAAGGGCATGGGTGGTAATCACTGCGTGTGGGGGTTATCGAGGCAACAATAATGGTGGTAGCATAATAACAACTACCACGGTAAGAACAACAGAAGCGGCAGACGTACAACTGGACAACAACATCAAAACTATTACCAATTCAACCTGGTTCTGGCAATCGGCATGGATTCGGATGTCAATTTCACCCGCATCCGATCGCAAGCCAATCCGCCCGATTCTGAAAGATGGATGAAAACCCAACTTAAATGGATGATGGATGGATGACGGATGACGGATGGTGGATGGGTTGGATGAAGAAATTTCACCCGCCATCCATCAGTTATCCGATTTTATTACTTTTTTTTAATATTTTTTTTACATGTAGCACATTATTAAGATATAAAATATTCAAATTTTACAATTTTTATACTCTCAAAATATATATTTTGTGAACCTTTCCACTATAAAGTAAAGCTAAAATAATTATCTAACTTTATTTTTATAAAGAATAAAAAATCATTAATTTTTAACTTGAAACATATAAATACACAACACATGTTTATCACCTGATCCACCCGTTTTATCCATGGATGACAGATGATATGTTTCACGGATGACAGACAGGTTGGATGAGATTTTAAAGGGACGGATGGATGACGGATGTGGCTTCAATTCTCCCAACCCAAACCCGATCCATTAACATTCCTAGGTGTGGACCTGGATCGCTATCGCTCATGCCCCCACCACAACACAGTTGGCCTGCACCACCGTGCCCTTGCCCTACTTCTGGTTGGGCTCCACCCGCTGTCAACCGTGACTCTGGCATCCGTGGTCCGTGATCTAACCAAGCATTCGTTGCGCAACTTACCACTCTTGGCTCACCGTGTTTTTGTACCTAGTGACATCGCTGCTGCGATGCACCGGTGTCGCTCCAACAACCCGACGCTAATTATTATATGGATATTGGCACATCCTGTAACACCCCCAACCAGCAAGGAGCCATAACAAATACCTTCCCTGTTGGGTAAGGGTGTCACCATCTCGGTTGCCCGAGTAAGTGAAGATCAAATAACAATAAGAACACTTTATTACATCGTTTAGTCTTACAACGTTATAACCACTATCCAACTACAAAAGAAAGTACAACTCGGTTACAAATAGGCATAGACTCTACTCCACTCAGCTAAGTGATCTGCCATGACTCCGACTGTCCCAACTCCAAAAAGCCATCATTGATGTAACCTGACAACAAACGATAGCATAGGAATAACAGGTCAAAGACAACAACAAACGGGGTCAGTCACCTGTAAAGAATACACAAGAGATAGCAAGTTCATATGATCAGAACCACTATGGTACACCGATCGTAACGTCACCGAATACATAAATCAGACAGCCGTTTCAGCCAATATTTTTCAACCAGTGACTGCAGCCTTGTCACCTCGGCCGCTTATCGGAATAATCGAAAACCCAAGTCTAAATGTGCACATCCTCCTTGTGATGGGAGAGTCACAAGGAGCGATCAAGGGGCGTGAAACCATCTCCCGATGTTGGCTCACTCAGCCGGAACATAAGCCACAATCTTTTGGCCGATACCGTCGAATCACGTCACAACGATTACTCACTTGCAATACAATAAGATTAACGCATACGATTACATCATGAACTGAGTAGGAAACCTACCTTTAAGTTATTCCATCAAGCAGCCGCATAAGCACATAAACATGTATCCCTAGCATCCCTTCGGTCTCATCACACAAGGTCCTTAACGCATAGCATTACCCTTATCCCGATGCGATCTTGCGCGAGGTCTCCGTTTAGGTGTTGGATGATTGGGGTCATACGGTGTAGATAGGAAGAGAGAGTCATGATAGAGAGAGGTAGGGTTTATAAAAGTTTAGATGCGGAAATGAATAAATGATCCATCGTCGAATCATTTAATTATCAAGTGTCGTGCTGCCGACGGTGCACTCAGCCGTGTCAATGACTACTCGGCCGAGTAGTGTAAGCTCTGCCGAGCTCTGGCAATTCAGGCGAGTTACAGTTGTGACGTTGGGTTCTAACTTGTCTTTACATATATATCCGGCTAACTATCTTTATCAAGTCTTCTAAAGGTCTTTGGTGGTCAACGGGTCAGTCAAAGGGTCCTTAAGAAATGGGTATTACCGTATTACGGTCTTCCTCCCTTAAAAGAAACTTTGTCTCGAAGTTTTACTCCCACATGCCTGACAGGAGATAGGTAACCAAAACAAGTTCATAACTACACATGTGTCTATTACTCATAGTCTGCCGGTATTATACCGTTTCGAGGTTAACACCCTATGCTACTGCCGTCTATGGTGGTCCAACGCAACACAAACGAGTCACGCATTATGAACAACATTATGAACAAGGCCATCAACACATCAACGACTAATACTTAACGAATTAATGCTTGCATCACAACGTTGGCAATTAAGCAATTAAGACAAATATGCGCATCCATTACGTAACCGAAACGAAAACATTAAACTCCAAGACAATAAGAAGTAAACAAACTGATTTAAAAGACGAATAAACCTCTTTGTACATGCATAAATTCCGATTTTTGTACCCTTTTTCCGCCGCGACAGTCTCTACCCCCTTAAAAGAGAACTTCGTCCCTGAAGTTCACTCCCAAGGTGATTAGAAAGTGTCCGTGAAAGGTACGAGGCCGTTATTAACATATATCATAATGGCCAGGACATATATTACCATAAGACACACTATAGTTTTGGGCAAAATACAGTCGTCATAGCCAAACTCGACTGATTAGGGGAGGACTCGGCCGAATTGAGACTACTCGGCCGAATCAGGCTTACTCGGCCGAGTAGTGATCATTCGGCCGAGTATTGGCCCGGCAGATTTACTTAGAGTTGAAACAATATACAACGCACCACTTATCCACCTGCAACAAAAGCAATAACACACCAAGTATTGGTCTGAGCATAGCCGCTCCGCATACATATCCGCATAAAGAAATAAGGTATGGCCTTATGGCCGCTTACAAATCCAAATAAGAGTCTCAGAACACACAAAATAAGTACGAAAAGTATATCAAAGTCTAACAATCAATTCTAAAGATAATAAATACTAGGTGGAAGTCCTCAACCATCGGCATTCATGTCAGCTGTCCCACCTGCGCCATAAGGTTCTGCAGTGGATGAAGCCCTAGTGGTGAAGTCTCCTCCAATCCATCTTCCCTGATCATCCAATTGGCTTCCGTAGTTGGCTCCTCATGGGCCTGCTAGGTAGCTATGCTCAGAGCTCTCTGGGAGACCCCACATAGCACGATCGACTCCGTAGCTGGCAAACACCCCTCTGTCATCGCCCACACTGCTTCACCAAACCGACTGCGCAAGCTCTGTTCCGACGCCCTACACATGAGCCATCTCATGCATGTTCCTAAGAACGAGGGTAGAAGATAATCGCCCCGCAAGGTCATCGGGCTGCATCATGGGGTCGTGAACCGTAGGATAGGATGGATACTGATATGGCACATAACTCAGGGGTGTAGGTTGGACCTCCACGATCCCCTCCTCAGTCGCTCTAAACTTACGATGCTCCCGAGGTGGTTGCCCAGCCGCCCTACCCTTGCTAGAGGAAGGTGGCTCAGGCATGGTCTAGCGCACTAGAAGGTATGGTGTAGTAATAAGGCTCGGGTGCTCCCTCCAAGTACCTCGGCTCCACTTCCTCAAGATGGTAAAGGTGGGGAATGTTCTCCTCATCGGGTAAGACAATCCACTCTCGTCCTCTCACTCTCCATGCCAAGGTCCCATGTCCCGAAGCCACAAATTATTAACAAGATAAGCTTGGTCTAACAAAGGTGGTCCCTCAAACATCTTACTCACGGGTTCATCAGGGGGCTGGAAGTTAATCAATTTCCCGGCCAAACGAGTCACAATGGCCCCACAACCGATGTACCTCGAAGGGGAGCTGGCCATAAGAGCCAAAGCGGAACAAATAACTCCCAGAGTACTATAATACCAACGCTCCGTATGACGGGTGTTAAGGTAGGACATGAGAAGCATCACCTCATTGGAATTCAGCTTACTAGCATCACTACGGGAAAAGAGTAGACAAGTAATAGACCTCAAAAAGACACAGAGGACAATATGCTGAACATCATTAATCAACATTGAGTTAGAGGTAGTGACGGGGCTACCGGTAAGATAAGTCATGAAATGAGCCGCTCCACACTTGTTTGGCACATCCGGTATGTACCAATCCTGCTCCGGTTCCAACGGTAAATGTTAGGCAAACTCATTGAGGGTAAAGTGGAAGTCAGTGTTCATAAGTCGGAAGTCTACGGTCCTCTCCACCGTGTCAAAGTGAAAAGAACTCATGAATTCCAAGGTCAGAAAAGGGTACGACTTCTTACGCAAATAATACAGTCCCTCCATTCCCAAGATTTCATAGATATGTCTAACATCATCCTCAATGTCCAAATCAGTCAACGTCTCTATGTCAATACACCGGGTATGTCTCATGGTTCGAGACAGCAAGGCCTCAAAGTTGTTGCGCTACAAATAGTTAGAGAAAATTACCATTGTATACTTTTCATTAAGAGGCACAATAGATGGATTAGCTCATCCCGCTACAGCCCTTGGTACAGCCTCAGATGGCTCACCAACATCAGCAGTCTGTGCTCGCCTTTTGGCGGCCGTCTGGGTCCGTCTCTCAGCAGCCGTGGTGGCACGGGTGCTTTTCCTAGTCGGGGCACGTGGCTTGGGTGCCATACTGCAAAATCATTGAGTTCACCAAGATATTTAAACATACTTGACTACTAGAAGAAGAACCAAAACGAATTTAAAGGTATCAAGTGGCGGTCTCGGGACAGATTTTTAAGACGATCCTAAGGCGGATTTTAAGATGGATTCTTCTCCAATCCAGAAACATGAGTAGATTGCGGGTTCAAACATGAGTTATACTCTAAGAATATGAGTTGATTCGAGCTATCATAATTGGGCAAAAATCTAAGCAAACCCTAGAAATCAATTGGGCAGAGATTGCGGATTCAGGGGCACAAATCAAGCATACTATTAACAACAACATCCTAGAGCAATTCTACGAAGATTATGGTTGTAGCAACAAGATTTGGGTGCAATAAGATTGAAATCTCAGATTTTTGGGTGCTAAAACAACCAAATAAGAGCGAAAAACATGAGTGTCGGATTTCTTACCTTGAAATCGGAATGAACAAGAGGTGAAAGGTAGAGCTTGAAGGATTCTAGCAACTACAAACTAACCTTGATTGAGAGAGTTTAGGTTTTTGGGAAAGTATTTGTGAGAATAAGAATGAATGAATGAGTTTTAATTATGTATATATCCCGATTTTAGAAAACACGGGTTTCGGTCAAAACAGGGTTACTCGGCCGAGTGCAAGTTATACTCGGTCGAGTTAGGCCGACTCGATCGAGTAACAGTTAAATTCGGCTGAGTGCTAGTTTGGCAGATTGAACCTCATCTTCTGCCTAACCATGACTCGGTCGAGTGTACTGTAGCTCGGCCGAGTGTCGCGAACTCGGTCAAGTGTTGCCTCTGCTCGGCCGAGTGTACTGTACAAGTTGTCAAAACGTCATATGTATCGGTTTTTTATTCCTGCAACACAAAAGACATTAGTCGGAGTACGGGTTATACATGTGGCTCGTCCCAAATAAGTGCCTAAAGCTACTAGTACGTCACAAACACACTACATATGATTCTGCTTTGGTAGTCTGGTACGACGTTACGTCTTAAGCTAGCCTTTGGATACATCACATAATTATTAACCACTTTAACTAATACACAATTAAGCAAATATTCACAAATCTTCTAACTGTAAACACACACATACACATTACTAACTTACCACAAGCTTCATGTACTGCACAATACAACACATTACACAGTTCATGCTACAACAGGTGCAATGTAATATACATATAACCATCACTTCCACCTCATATATACACTCGACATAGCAGCAACATATATAAACATCCTTTCCAAGAACCAAGCATGATATGACGATTACTTCCACCCTGCATACTGATAAGTGCATAATTTGTATACTTTAACCCCTTTTGTTAGCTTCGTTTTACATGTCTTTTAGCACTTATCTCAGTGTTTTGAGATAACAATTGTACTTTTAGTCTTCTTTGTGGAAATTGACATGTTTTGTAGGTACATTTGGTTTTATGAGATAAATTACTACAAAATGAGCTAATTTGTATACAAGACTAAGAGCAAGCTTCAAGATGGGCTAAGCATGGAAAAAATGGACTAAGCATGAGGTTTTGCATGGATTGGCATGATTAATTTGATGGACCAAATGCAACAAATGCAAATGCAAGTCAACAAAAGTCAAGCCCAATAAGGAAAGTCCAAATAGGAAGAGAAGATCATAAAAAGAGAAAATGAAGAGTCAAGGAGTCAAAATCATTTATCGGGTGAAATAAACACCCCATTTATGCTAAACATAGGATGCTTTGAGGATTTAAGAGGGAATTAAAGTGGACGGTTTAGAGAGCCACGACCCCGATCAGGACGGCCAACCCCGATCGGGTCCATTGGCCCCTAGACGGCTCTTTGCCTCCCCTCTCTAATTTACGTTACACTCCTATTCACTATAAATAGGAGGTGTTATACGACATAAAAAGGACCTCATACACATCTCATATTCATCCATTCTCATACTCTTATCTCTCATTCTCTTAGTTTAGATTTCTCTTAAAAGTTCTTATAGTTCTCCTAGTTGTAATTCTCTCTTTAGTTTTACATTATAATAAAAGGTTCCTTACAAGTTCTAGGATTTGTTCTTTGGTTTATGTTCTTCCTTTCAAGTCTTATTTCTTCCATTGGTATTGTATTTCTTTCCTTTTCTTATTATTGCATTTTCATTATGTCATTTATATTATTGGCTTTGAGTTTAAATCTTGTTATGAGTAACTAATCTTCTAGTCTAGGGACTAGGGGAGACATGTAATAAAACGTTGCAAATTGAATACTTTGGAAATGTATAATATTGTTTACATTGTTTCTTTCACATGCTAGACGTTCCTAATTGTTAATCTTTGTTAAAGCATGCTAACATTTGGTTAAAATATGTTAACTCGTTCCAATAAGTCGAGAGGCAAGGTCCTTGACTAAAGAACAATCGCATGTGTGAGTAGAGAGGTTTAATCATATCGAGAGATCCATTATGCCTATCTATGATTAGTAATGCCAATGTCGAGAGACGGTTTTATTAGTCTAAACAATTAAACAATGTATTATCATTTCATGTTTATCTTTGCAATCACATCTTACATGTTGAACCAAATTCCCTAGATGCTTTTTATTATCATTATTTATATCTTATTTACACCAATCAACAAACTCAATCTA
>JAGPOY010006530.1:0-10258 GCA_018983105.1 Silene uniflora | reverse complement strand
GGTGAAGGTTGCGACAACGAAAGTGAAGCGAGTGCCGGAGGTGGTAGAGTTCTATAACTCGTTAATGCGACGGGATTCTAGGCGAGATTCGAGTGTCGGGACAGCTGATGTTACGTCCTCTGCTAGTGCTAAAGATCTCGTCGGAGAGATTGAGAACCGTTCAGTTTATTTACTTGCGGTGAGTATTACTTACTGCACTAATTTCTTATGGTATTTAATTTCTGTTTATCTGTTTTGATCCTGTTCTTAGTAGTAGACAAAAAAGATTCTAGATTTAACCCGAAAGAGAAGGTAGATAGTATTCCTCGGAAATAATATAATAACAGTCACATTATACAACCAGTTATTTAGTTGCCGTTGAGTTTAATTATTTGGTCACTTTTGGAGACACAACCAACGGTTAGATACTTTGGTGTTTACCGTTGAAAAAGTAAATGAATGTTTGGATCCTTTTGCTCTTAAGTTTGCTTATACCCTGATTCAGATTCTAATTGATTCTCTGATTGCGAACCGAGTATGTCAAATTATTGATTATGTGTTTGGTTTTGAAATGAATGACAGATTAAGACAGATGTTGAGACACAGAAAGAATTCATTAAGTTCTTAATCAAAGAAGTTGAAACGGCTGCGTTTACAAATATTGAGGACGTGGTTTCGTTTGTCAAATGGTTAGATGATGAGCTTTCGTATCTGGTATGTCAACATTTACGACTCTTAGAACATCTTTTTTCTGTTGCCGTATAAACGAAAATCTGTTAGACTGACTAATCTTGTGTGGTCTTTGTTATTAGGTCGATGAGAGAGCCGTGTTGAAACACTTTGATTGGCCGGAGGAAAAGGCCGATGCTTTAAGAGAAGCGGCATTTGAATATTCTGATTTTAAGAAGCTAGAGTCTGAGGCAACGTCCTTTAGGCACGATCCTCGCCAAGCTTGCTCTACGACTCTCAAGAAAATCCAAACCCTTCTTGAAAAGTACTTTTACTACACTTTCATCCCTTGGTTTTTTCAAAGTTACTACTTGCTAGTCATTGAATCATTATGATTTTGTCTAACTGTAAATTGTGATCTAATTGAAACAGATTGGAGCATGGAGTATTTAATCTATCGCGATTGAGAGAATCTGCCACCAATCGGTTCAAGTCTTTTCACATACCAGTTGATTGGATGCTTGATACCGGGTTTGTTAGTCAGGTATGATTTCATCTCTTCCCACAATCAGCCTCTCTTGTTTCTCTATCACAAGTATTTATATAGTCTTTAATTAACTATGCCCACGATTGCATGCTCACATGGGAAACCCATATGGATTGTTTATCTGCTTGTCTTAATTTGGTCCCTTCTTTGGGTTGGTAGACCTTTAATGAATCCCCATACTCCTCATTCATGCCTCTGTTCTGTGTCAAGGAGTTAAGTTTCATACTTTCATTAAAATCAGCTATCGGATTTGCAAAATGGGATGCGAAATTCACTGTAACTTGGAGAACATATATAATACTCGTTCCGCTTGAGTTAATAATCCCCGTTTATGCCTCTGTTGTTGTTTGAACTCTTCATTTCATGTGTTAGACATTAAGTGCTAAATACTTACACTTCCTTTTTGGTACCCTTTTAAGATATTTGTACTTGAGCTGAAACCCTTAGCGCCTTGGCAGGCATGAATTTTTGTGAACTGGAACTGATATATACAGTTTCAGCTTATGATTGTCATATTAACAAAGATCGAAATGTGTGTATAAAGCTGTGTATTTATGAAAGTTCTCTAAATTGTTACAGATCAAACTCGCATCAGTAAAATTATCTATGAAGTACATGAAAAGAGTATCAGCAGAGCTTGAAATAGTGGGCCACGGTCCTGAGGAAGAAGAACTAATAGTTCAAGGAGTTCGATTTGCATTTCGTGTACATCAGGTAAATACAGTAACTTGCAGCTAGAACTGTCAGCAGCCTATGCTTCTGTGTTAGCTTTTATTAGACGTTACTAGTCGGCTCTGAGTCCCTAACTTTGCTCTTTGTGGATACCAGTTTGCAGGAGGGTTTGATGCGGAAACGATGAAAGCATTTGAGGAGCTGAGAGACAAGGCAAGATCATACCATGTACAATGCCAGAACCAACAACAACAGAGGCTTGCGTGTCGATCTATGCCCTGATAGAATTCTCCTCTGGAGCAAACTCAGCTTCAGTGTTACATTTATTAGATCATTCTTTTGTTGTAAAGAGCTTGTAATCTCCTTTGTGAAAAAGAATCCTCGTGTAATCTCATGCCTCTTTATTTTATTTTATTATTTTTAATATAAGTTTGCTTTTGTATTTTTTCCTTTTTGCTTTATCAACGCCTAAATTACTTCTATTGTCTGAGTTTTTGCAACAAAAATGAGTTGGAAGGTAAATGGTGAATATATATTTGAGTCAGCCGGGTTATAAGCACTGGGTAGCGTTCCATATATCCAGCTATTGTACATAGGCCTACGAAAAACTATTAGTGCTATCTGTACTCCGGGGACGAGATGAGGTTGCGGATGAATAGCGTCTCCCGCTAGTGCGAAAAGATTGGGAACACGAGGGCCATCAGGTGTAAGGAAGATATTGTCTGCTTCATGTATAAATAGCAACCTTTACATGTTCGGTCGCGATGCTGTTTCGTAAAATGCCGTTTAACAAACGAGTTTGAAATTGAATCACTGAAATGAAAACAATGAAATCACTAAAAGTGTAAAACCTAGTTTACCATAAAGTGTTACCTCTTAATTACTTGAATAAAACTAGGAGTATATTTTACTATAGGTGCGACTAATTCGCAGGACGGGAGGGAGACTCTGGAAGAATGTTGCGTTCTCGAAGAGAAACCAAGCTACTAGTAATGGAAACACCGTCGCAGTCGCACACAGCAAAAAGACAAGCACGCGTCATGTCTAAACTGTCTGTATTTATCTTGCTAACCTTATTCAGTCGAAGATTATACCACAGCAGTCCCACATTGCTCCGAAATAGGAGTAAATTTCCGTTCTGAATAGCCACGACACAAGTTTTGTCATTCGGCATATCTTGATCTGCATAGATGTTAAGGAACCCGCTAAGATCCACCACATACCTCTTACACCACTTCCAATTTTCGATGTCTTCCAAAATCCATACTTGGACCGACTTCTGGTAAACATCACAACACCCTAATTTTTCGTCAATCTCCAAAAGTTTTACTTGAGTACGTCCTTCACGTTTGTATCTGTCCGTTGGTTGATCTTTCAACGTAAAGTTTTCAGAGTCCAAATTAAACATTATTATGCTCTCGGTATATACAGTTAAACTGTTATGGTCCTTGCAGTCAGAATTGCGCCAAAATAGAGCTCCACAAGTAGCGACTTCGCAGCTATTCAAATTAAAGTTGGCGCTGGTGGCAAGTGTTCTCCTGTCTTTACTACTCAAACCATATACAGAATACTTGTTGGTATCACACTTTTGGCAAATAAGCAGTGTGTACTCTTTTTCTACCCTATGGAAGTAAAATCCACATATTTCATCAAGTGCTCTGAGACGAAATGCAACTTCTTCTCGTGTGATAGGATTGCAAATCATATACTCATCCATGATATTTCGGAAAATAATTAAACCATCGCAAACAGCTTGAACACGAGGTTCGTAAGGCTTCCGTAAGAATTCCACTCCTGTCATCTTTAGTTGCGTGAATCTGAAATTGTCAATGGAAAACCAACCAGCTAAGCCGTACTTGTGAAGTGCTCGTCCGAGTATTTTAGGAGTAGAACTAATCCGTTGCATTTCAGTAAACTGAGTAGTGTTAGTCATGCGATGCCATGCCGAGCAAACTGCCCTGCACGCAAGAACACTCTCTGCAGAACCCTGCTTAAAATATTTATTATAACCTCTTCCGGAAGACTCAAGATGGTAGACCCGATTATAACCGCATTAGCAACGCTCGAGATGGGAGACTCAGGAAGAATGTTGCATTTTCGAAGTGAAACTAAGCTACTAGTAATGGAAATACCATCGCACTCGCCCACAGGAAACCAAGCCTTCCGCGTCATGTCTAAAGTGTCCGTATTTATCTTCCTAACCTTATTCAATCGAAGATTATACCACATCAGTCCCACATATCTCCGAAATAGGAGCATGTTTCCATTCTGAATAGCCACAACACAAGTTTTGGCATGCAGCATATCTCCATCACCATAGATGTTAATAAACCCGCTAAGATCCACCACATACCTCTTACACCACTTCCAATTTTCTACGTCCTCCAAAATCCATATTTGGACCGATTTCTGGTAAACATCACAACACCCTAATTTTTCGTCAATCTCCAAGAGTTTTACTTGAGTACGCGCTTCACGTTTGTATCTGTCCGTTGGTTGATCTTTCACTGTAAAGTTTTCAGAGTCCAAATGAAACATTAGTATGGTCTCGGTATTTACAGTTAAACTGTTATGGGTGTTGCAGTCGGAAGTGCGCCAAAATAGAGCCCCACAAGTAGCAATTCCACAGGTATCCAAATTAAAGTTAGCACTTGTGGCAAGCATTCTCCTGTCTTTACTACTCAATCCATATATAGAATACTTGTTCTTATCTTTCTTCTGGCAAATAAGCAGTGTGTACTCTTTTTGTACCCTATGGAAGTAAAATCCACATATTTCATCGTATGCTCTGAGACGAAATGCAATTTCTTCTCTTGTGATAGGATTGCAAATCGCATAAGAAATATCCATGGTACGTCGGAAAATAATTAAACCATCGCAAACAGCTTGAACACAAGGCTTGAAAGCTTGTCTTAAGAATTCAACTCCTGGCACCTTTACTTCCGTGAATCTGAAATTGTCGATGAAAAACCAGGCCTTAATTGAGTTGTGCATGTCTAGAGCTCGTCCGAGTATTACAGGAGTAGACCTAATCAGATGCATTTCAGTAAACTGAGTAGTGCTAGTCATGCGATGCCATGCCACACAGACCGCCCTGCACGCAAGAACAGTCTCAGCAGGGACCCTGCTTAAAATATTTAGTATAACCTCCTCCGGAAGGCTCAAAATGGTAGACCTATTTCTAGCATCACCAAAATCTGTCTCGGTAGTTGCATGATTATTTATTATAACCTCATCCGGAAGCGTGGTCGACATGGTAGACCTTTTTCTACGGTCTCCAGAATCTATCATGGAACTTACATGATTGCAAATCCGATTCCACATAGCGATGACCCATATTACACAGTTGGCCTTGTTTTTCATGGTAAGTGATTGTCTTTAAGCTTCAAATGAACAAGAAAAATGTCAATTAACATAAATTTAGTAATGAAGCTTGATCAATTAAGGTTTTCAAGTAACAATTAGTGTCGATTAACTATTACTCCATCACCCGATCATTTGTTTACCTTTGTTTTTGGCACAAAGACAAGAGAAAGACTAGGGGGTCAATTATTAGATGATCAAATTACCAATCAAACGCATTCCGAAAATAAAAGGGTAAACAATTAAGACCGCTCATCCTGATAGTTGTGAATTGTGATCAGTCGGTGTGAGACTCACAACCAGGGGCGGTTCTTGGGGCGGTTCTTGGGGGGTTCAGGGGGTGCGGGCGCACCCCCTCTAACTCGGAAATAAATAAATTACTGTTCAATATATTTCATTATTGTTTGTTTGGTTTGGTGGTAAGAAACATTTATTCTAACCTAAAGGTCATGGGTTCGATTACTAGTATCAACATTTTAATAGCCTTATACTAAAAAACCTATATTTTGTGTTTTCTTTTTTTCTTATTCTAATTTTGTGGTCTGTCTATGAGACTTCTACTAAAAAAACCTTTCAAAAAGACGTATGAGAAATGTATAAAAATTTTGTGTGCACCGAAAGTAGCGGTATAAAAATTTTGTGTGCACCGAAAGTAGCGGTTGCGGGTTTCTTAACCACGGACTAAAAGTCTTTTAATTTTGTAAACTTTCCGCACCCCCTCTGTTGGATCCCCAGAGCCGCCACTGCTCACAACTATCCATGGAGCGAGCAATATGTGCGCAAAGTTGTGCCATGACGACACGGCAAGACACAGTACGGCAACAGTAGTACTTCCTAATAGGAATAATTATAATATAGTTGGGCATCAACTATAACCTTAAGATTTTAGTTGAGACGGTCAGTAGAGTAAGGCGCATATGCAGTTTCACCGTCACTTAAAAGACAAGATAAGCAAACCCCTAAGAATGTAAGCAACGAGAATTAAAACGCGCCACCAAAACAAAAACTAAATAAATTAGGATGTACATAAGAGAGTAGCACAGTACCTAGTGGTTGGTTATTTGGCGAGAGTAGCAGACGAGATGTGCAGCGGTGAAATTGAAGGAGGAGATGGTGCTTGCCAAGATGTAAAGCCAATGAATATATAGGTGACTGTTATATTATGTTGTACACGAAACTGTATATGTTTTGGAGTTAGATTAGGAGACTGAAACTTCAATTAATCTCCAATATACTAAGAGAATAAAAATTTCCAAACATTTTCCTCCAAGAGGAACCTGCTTCAATAAGGAAAGTTGTTTCTTTTATTAAAATTTTATCTTTTAATCACTATAATATTTTTTCATTTGACAAAAATAAAACAAAACTGATATATAGATTTAAAAATTTGTACACGAAAAACGTATAAATTGATATTATTAGTTTCGTATTAAAAAAACTTAAAATCCCCTATATACTAGAAAATTAGCCCAACTAAAAAAACTCCGTTCAAAATTCCCGCTCACAACTTAACTTAGGCCTCGTTTGATTGCCCGCGGGAATTCAACTCCGTAGGAATATCCAAATCATGAGAATTAAGTTCCACCATTAAAAATTCACGTGAATTGAGCAAATCCGTTTGGTTACCTACATCAGAATTCAATTAACACAGGAGTTTAGAATTACCTAGGGAGAGCTATGTAATTCAACTCCTCCATTATGGGGGAGTTGGAAAATCACGTGATTTTCAAACTCCTACATTTTGTCAGAATGAGGGGTGTAATCAAACAATCTTCAATTTTGCAATTCATAGGATTTCTATTTTCCTATGTTTTGTATGAGTAACCAAACGAGGCCTTAAAGTATCATTGTGATAGTAGTAAACCTTCTTCTCTACCTTTTATTAATATTGTATTTAGTACATTATAACATTAAATTAAAAGTACATTTATTAGAAGTTATACTAGTCCCCTAGTCCCTAACTTTGATCTTTGTGGATGTGCAGTTTGCAGGAGGGTTCGATGCGGAAGAGAGATAAGCAAAGATCATACCATGTACAATGCCAGAACCAACAACAACAGAGGCTTGCTTGTCGATCAGGTGTAAGGAACGCACTGTCTGCTTCATCAATGCATAGTAACCTTTATACTCTCACAGTCTCTCACTTGCAATACAGTTTTAAAACTGTATTCTCTGCAATATGTTCAGTCTCGATGTTGTTTCGTAAAAAGCCGTTCAACAAAATGGGTTTGGATCACTAAAATGAAAACAATGTAACCACTAATGGAGTAAAACTAAGTTTATCATAAAGCGTTGCATGTATTGTGTAAATCATAATACCACTTAATGAGTTGAATAAAATTACGAGTACATTTTATTAGATGCGACTAATTCGCAGGACGGGAGGAATACTATTGGAGAATGTTGCGATCTCGAAGAGAAACTAAGCTACTAGTAATGGAAACAACTTCGCCCTCGCACGCAGAAAAATGACCACCACGCGTCATGTCTAAAGTGTCTGTATTTATCTTGCTAACCCTATTCAATCGAAGATTATACCACAGAAATCCCACATTACTCCTAGAAAGGAGCATATTTCCGTTCTGAGAAGCCACAACACGAATTTTGGCGGCATCCGGAATATCGTTATCAACATAGATGTTAATAACCCTGTTAAGGTCCACCACATACCTCTTACACCACTTCCAATTTTCGACGTCCTCCAAAATCCATACATGGATCAACTTCTGGTAAACATCACAGCACCCTAATTTTTCGTCAATTTCCAAAAGTTTTACTTCAGTACGCCCTTCACGTCTGTACCTGTCCGTTGGTTGATCTTTGACCACAAAGTTTTCAGAGTCCAAATTAAACGTTAGAATGCTCTCCGTATGTACAGTTAAACTGTTATGGTGGTCGCAGTTAGATTTGCGCCAAAATAGAGCTCCACAAGTAGCGACTTCGCAGCTACCCAAATTAAAGTTGGTGCTGGTGGCAAGTGTTCTCCTGTCTTTACTACTCAAACCATATACAGAATACTTGTTGGTATCATTCTTCTGACAAATAAGCAGTGCGTACTCTTTTTGTACCCTATGAAAGTAAAATCCACATATTACGTCATGTGCGTTTAGACGAAATGCAACTTCTTCTCGTGTGATGGGATTGCAAATCACATAATAACTATCCATGAAACTTCGGAAAATAATTAAACCATCGCAAACAGCTTGAATACGAGATTTGTTACCCTGCCTTAAGAATCCCACTCCTGTCATCTTTAGTTGCCTGAACCTGAAATTGTCAATGGAAAACCAACTATATGAGTCGTACTTGTAAAGAGCTCGTCCAAATATTACAGGTGTAGATCTCATCAGGTGCATTTCAGTAAACTGAGTAGTATTAGTCATGCGATGCCATGCCGAGCAGACCGCCCTGCATGCTAGAACGATCTCTGCAGGAACTCTGCTTAATATATTTATTATAACCTCATCCGGAAGCCTAGAGATGGTAGACCTGATTATGACCTCATTTGTAAGGCTCGAGATGGGAGACTCTGGAAGAATGTTGCATTTTCGAAGCGAAAGTAAGCTTCTAGTATAGGAAACACAGTCTGACTCGCGCAGAGGAAAACAATCCCTTCGAGTCATGTCTAATGTGTCGGTATTTATCTTGCTAAACTTATTCAATCGAAGATTATACCACACCAGTCCATAATAACTCCGAAATAGGAGCATATTTCCGTTCTGAGTAGCCACAACACGAGTTTTGGCATCAGGCATATCTCCATTACCATTGTTAATAAACCCTCTAAGATCCACCACATACCTCTTACACCACTGCCAAGTTTCGACATCCTCCAAAATCCATACTTGGACCGACTTCAGGTAAGCATCACAAAACCCTAATTTTCCGTCAATCTCCAAAAGTTTAACTTGAGTACGCCGTTCACGTTTGTATCTGTCCGTTGGTTGATCTTTCACCAAAAAGTTTTCAGAGTCCAAATGAAACATTAGTATGGTCTCGGTATTTACAGTTAAACTGTTATGGTTGTTGCAGTCGGAAGAGCGCCAAAATAGAGCCCCACAAGTAGCAACTCCGCAGATATCCAAATTAAAGTTAGCACTGGTGGCAACTCTTCTCCTGTCTTTACTACTCAATCCATATACAGAATACTTGATCTTATCATTCTTGTCGCAAATAAGCAGTGTGTACTCTTTGTCTACCCTATGGAAGTAAAATCCACATATTTCGTCGCATGCTCTGAGACAAAATGCAACATCTTCTCGTGTGATAGGATTGCAAATCACGTACCTATCGCTGGAATTTCGGAGAATAATTAAACCATCACAAACAGCTTGAACACGAGGATTGTAACTATTGTAACTACCGTAAGCTTGCCGTGAGAAATCCACTCCTGTCACCTTTACATTTGTGACTTTGAAATTGTCAATGACAAACCAGCCTCTATTTGGTTTGTAATTGTCAGGATCACGTCCCAGTATTACAGGAGTAGCTCTGATCAGGTGCATATCATTAAATTCAGTAGTGTTAATCACGCGACGCCATGCCGAGCAGACCACCCTGCATGCTAGAACACTCCCTGCTGGAACCCTGCTTAAAATATCTAACATAAGCTCATCCGGAAGGCTCGAGATGGTAGTCCTGTTTCCACAGTCTCCTAAATATTTGTAGGAGGTTACATAATGGCATATCAGATCCCACATTGCCATGATCCATGTTAGACAGTTGTTCTTCTCTTTCATGCTTTCTTTAAGCTTCAAAGGAACAAGAAAATGTCAATTAATATCGATTTAGTAATATGATGCTTGAATAATTATTCTACACTTATTACAGTATGTTTTTGTATTCATATTGCGTCTACATTATACTCCCTCCATCCCATTTTTTATTGCCCCCTTTCTATTTAGAGAGGAATTAACGAAAAGTGGTGAATTACCAAGTCTACTCCTCGAAGGAAAAAATAGTTGATTCCAAATTTTTGGTGGTTACAATGGCAGTTAGTTATCCAGGGGCAATATTGGGATAGATTTT
>JAGPOY010006529.1:0-10670 GCA_018983105.1 Silene uniflora | reverse complement strand
TGCTTTGAATAATCCTATTTAGTCTCCTACGACAATAGCTAAAAGACAAACAATGGAAAAGCTTTAGAGATATGATGAATATCAGAGATAATAATCTTAATGATGTAGACTGTAGAGGGTGTCTTCGACTTCAAAAACAATCCAAATGAGCATCAACATGAAAGAAGCATGTGCACTACATGGGATCATAGTTTCCCTAAGTGTCATGGCTTCCGCTTGAAGAGGTTCAAGGGCCCAAATCTCATAGCTCCCAAAATACTTAGCTAAAGCCATCATTATAATCCAACATAACCCAACCCCTGGGAGCCCTAAAATTCGCATCCCACACTACATCACAAATTCACAATCAAGTCCGATTGTAATCAACTATGATCCTCAAATTACAATCGGACTTACCAATCAAGAACATCATATATAAAGCCTTGACCAAGGTAGAGATGGCTGAAACCTGAAAGGTCCAAATTATTACGGAGTAGTTGATATCTAGATAGGCTATGACACTTGAGTTAATTGATAGCTATGCATAATGTTTGGGGAATGAGCTCTTTCTTAAAAATAATATAAACTCCAATTTATTTGAAGTATGTACGTGTTTAGGTTAGGTTGGTTAGATATGATTATTTGTGTTTTTGGTTTGGACGTCACGACTCACGACTCATGTTAGGCTACAAATCATATTTTTAACGGTCTTTTTTAGATACAAAAATTAGGGTCATAGACCGGTCAATTTGGGTGTTATTAGTTTGTTTGGGCATGAATTAGGCTAGCTTATTTTTGCCTAATTTGTCTATTTGGGTAAATTAGTAAGATTTCTTATAATTTTAGTGAAAACAAGATTTGAAAAAAAGAAGTAGAAAGTAATATAGTTTTAAAATCCGTTCCATTTTGTGATAGTGAAGTGTTCATCATCGAATCAACGAGATTGGAAGAGATTAGTAGGCAACGGGAAAATGAAGTGGAGATAGAGTTTGCCTCCCAAAAACGATTTGATTGTTGATTTTATGTTAATTGACTTGGGAATTTTTTGTCACAACTAAATACTCAAGTAACCTTCTTCGAGAAATAAGCAAAAAATTCATATGAGGAGGTACCTTTTTTTGTAGCAAATTTAAGAGTTAAATTAAGTGTTATCTTGATTACTTATATACACAAAACACAATGTATTAATCAAGCTGGTCTCAGTTTGAGTTCTAAGAGTGTTAGAGTGACCTCAAGATAGATGAAACTTGAGCTCGACTCTTATCTCATAAATGAATAAAAAAGGTTAAAGCTCAAAGTCACATTATATTATTCATTTTCACCTTTTAAACATCTAACTATCACGTAATTATAAAAAGAAAAAAAATTAATATAAAAAATCTTAAACCAAGTAAATATATAACAAAATATTAGAGTAAAAATTAAATTGAATACAATATTAGAAAATTCTAAAACCATATTTTAAAATAAAAATCGACCTTTCAATTCGAGTCTTTCTAAGTTCGAGACCGGCTCTTATAAATCGAGCTCGACCTGAAAGTTGATTGAAAATATTCCGAACGCTTTGTCAAGAGCCTTACCTTTTTCGTGACTATTTTATGTCCTTAATTTCCGTATTATTCCTACAAAATAATCCACAATTAATTATTACGAAACCGTGTCAAGGAAGACCTACCATTTGTGAGTTTGTCTTATATCCGTTCCTACTTCTTACAAACCCAAATGCCCCTGATTGTAAGGGGTACGACCGTACAAATAGTACATGCTCAGGGTTTTTGAGTTGTGAATTTGTGTGATGCGTTACAACTTTTACAAGTTTCCAACATCTCATCTCAACAAATTAAATTCAATTTGGTAAACTAATTTCCCTTTTTTTAATTTTAGTATTCTGCTTTCAGCAATTTCTTGCATACATGATGTTTTCCTTTTTATTTTTATAGATCTATTTTTCTATTCTGCTTTTCTATATGCCCAGGTTTGATTATATTTGACCCGTTTTATTATTAAGACAGATACATTCGTCTTTAAGGCCGAGTGGAAGACTAGCTGTTCGTACTTTGTTTCTGCAAAGTTATGCTCTTTATAAAATTCTTGCACATGTTTCTTGTTCATTTTTTACTGTGCATTTTTTCTTGGATTTTGGCTGGTGGTTGATGAAATAGGACTGTAGGCGGACTGTATGAGTATCGAAACATGCATTGAAAATAACAGAAAGACTTGTAAGAGACGGTTTTTGACTAAGTTATTGAGATGCCACTCTTTCCGATACCCTTTTATGTTTTTTTTTCAATTGTACCGAAACATGTTTATCAGTAAATCGTTTTATGGACTTAAGACTGTGCCAGTGGAGGACTGTAGGACAGTAGGAGTATCCAAACAAGTTTTTGACTTGGGCTGTCCAGTGGTTAGTAGTAAACCGTTTTATATACATATCAATTTTAGTTCTTTTGGTACCATTTTTACTTCAAACGGTGAAAATGGTCGCTCAATAACTTAGAGTGAAAGATGATATGAATGGAGCTTTGTTTAGCTGATTACTGTGTAAAAATACTAGCTTAAGTTTATGAAGATGCTATTTGCCTGATTTTGCTACTGCGATTCCTTGTCATTTGACTTTTTAAAGTGTACAATCCTTATGTGAGGGAAAAAATTGATGAGTTGCTGTGAATAGGAGTGTCAACAGCGATTGGCTGGCGGAATGTAAAAGTTGCTGTGATGATGTAGTTGCGATATCATTTTGATAACCGATAACAATGGTCTGAGTGTAGCATATGATCTTTATTTTGAATGATCACCGTCTCCTGTTTGAATTGATTTTGTTCGCGTTTGTACTGCAAAATTGCTCCTGGATATATTCTCTTTAACAAGGTTTTGGAAAACTATTTCGTGTAAATGATTGTTAAAACAGCTAATGTTCAGTTTTGGTCCCTGTATTTGCATTGTTAAAAAGGAAATTAGTAGAGTAGTATCTAACAAAATTGTGTTCTAGAACAAATCTAGGAAGTATGCATGTAAGAGTAAAAGGGAAGTAGAGGGCATTAGGGTATCAGGATCTCGGATTGGGGAAGGAAAGGACTAAAGAAAAACTGATTTAAGGTATTTGAGCAATCACCTTTATTTCGTTTTTCAGATAATCTTTTTACTTCGGAAAGTCGCTAGGAAAAATCTTCAGGTAGCTTGTACTTCGGAAAGTCGCTAAAAAAAATTCATTTCTTCATCAAACACCTTTGTTAAGCTCATATTTGAATGGGCCATTGATACATGGTTTATTTACTATAAACATGCCTGAATTGCTTGAATGACTGGATGTGTATGGTTGGCTTGGAGTATATCATCAGATGAATTGCTTCTTGGATTATTAATCTTTGTTTTTTCGCATCAATGTTGGGAATAGGAAATAATGTCAAATCCTATGCCGTGGGATCAAAGAGTCGACATCTCTGGCTTGAAAACAAGTATGGCTGTAGAGGGTAATCAGCAGGCTGATGTATCTGAACTACGCAGTGATATAATATCCGGAGATAAGCTTAATGTCGATTCTGAAACAATTGACCTAGGAACAGGCATGACTTTGAAGGAGAATGTAGGAACCGACACCTCTAATTTAGCTTCTGGAGAAAAGATGATAAATGATTCTGAAAGAAACAATGCTGCCAGGGATGATGCATCTATGAGTATTTCGGGCGTGGACAAGAGCCAGCAAGCTGAACTTACTGAACTAAGCCATGTTTTACCATCTAGTGAAAATTTAAATGACAATCCTGAACTTAAAAAAGATGATGTAAGGGAAGACGCTGAGGTGCCTGACGCTTCTAAAGTGCTCTCTCCTAAGAAAGTTGAGGATGGTGATGCTAGTATGGGAATAAATATCGTCAGGGATGAAACTGAGAAGCCTGATGCTTCTAGAGCATGTGGTCCTGCCAAAGGTGAGGATGGCGATGTTTCTAAAACAATCTCTCTGATGCAAGATCAGGATGATGATGATGATACTGAAATGAGAACCAACAAGTTAATAAATGAAGGTGGGGATGGACTGAATTCTCCTCCTGTCCTTTCCAAATGCTCTTTTGCCGTACATGGTGTCGTTCTGGCTGCTCAAAATAGAGAGGGCCAGAGTGAATCTAAAAGGCTTGTGCTGTCAAGAGAACGGAAACAGAGTAAATATCTATCTCCTCCCTATGTGAACCTGAGCAAAGGTCTGAAAGGCTCTGGTCAAGAAAATTTTGCCGTGCTTGGAGTTGAGGAGGGTAGTGATTTGCATGGTTCATCCCCTCCTCCAGCTACTAAAAGTGGAAGCAAAGGAAAAAAGAGAGAATTGTCGACAAAATCTATTGTCTCGGCTGGTAATTTGCAGGAGATAGGTGCATCTTCTGGCGAATTACTCTCAGAATTGCATTTAGCCGCTTTAGATTGTCTCCATCCTTGTGAGAAGGAGTATTTTGATCCTATCGAGGTTTTCTTCACTATTTTCCGTTCTTCTGTTTTTCAAGATAAATCTAATTCTGAGGTGGACAAGAAAGATATAGGTGTTCGTAGAAATGAGTTAGTGGGCGGGATATGTGAAGAAAATGCCAGTGATATGGAAATTAAATCTGAAGCAAAGAAGAGAAAGAGAAAAGAGAAACCATCCAATGGCTCTACCACAAATTTGCTTCCTGCTTCTCTCAATGATACTAATGTAAATGTTGCTCTTACTCCGCCATTTGCAGTAGATTATGCACAGACGGGGATCCCAGCTATTGGGGAGGCTAAACCAACTACTCCAAATTCCTTAAACTTCTCAGAAAAGGATACACACTCAAATTCAGAGTCTCTAGACTTCTCTAAGGATTTAAGAAAGACAATATCTGTGTCTTTCGAGGACACGGAACCAGTTTCTATTCCCAATTTAAATAGTAATTCTATGAACAGTAATGTGCTGGCGGCTGGTTCTCAATCTGAAGGCCCATCTGTGCTTACTGGCAGGAAGAAAGGGATAGTTCGTGCTATTACAAACCCCGATGGAAATGATAGTTCTATGAACAGCGAAGGGCTGGCGACTGGTTCTCAATCGGAAGGCCTATCTGTTCTTACTGGTATGCCTGGGCCTAAAAAACGGGGAAGGAAGAAAGGAACAGCGCGTGCTATTACAAACCCTGATGGAAATGATAGTTCTATGAATAGGGAAGGGCTGGCGGCTGGTTCTCAATCGGAAAGCCTATCTGTTCTTACTGGTATGTCTGGGCTCAAAAGGCAAGGGGGGAAGAAAGGCACACTTCTTGCCGATACAAGCCCCGATGGAAATGGTAATTCTATGAACAGCAATGGCCTGGCGTCTGGTTCTCAATCAGAAGACCCGCCTGTCCTTAATGGTATGCCCGAGCCCAGAAAGCGGGAGAGGATGGAACGGGTGGTTCTCACTAATACAAACCCCGATGGAAATCCCGAGAGAAAGAAGAGACGGAGGCGGAGGAAGGATGGAACTTATGCCGATGATTTGCCTAATGCTGATGCTCATAGTCTGAACACTACACCCATTTCATTAGAGGTATGTCTTCGAAATGTGGAACCGACCTCACCTGCTCCGACGTGCCCATTGAATACCAGTCTTTCCCCTGATGTTCTTCCTGCTGAAGCGCCATCTCTCGATCAGGTGAAAAAGAGTCTTAGGTTGATAACAACCATGCTGGAGAACTCGTGGAACAGTCTCTTGCCCGAAATGAAAGGAACATTAGCGATCGAGGTACAGGGACTTTTGCAGAAATTAAATGCCCTGTCAAGCTCGTCGTCTTCCTAATCAAGCTTTGGAAGTAAGATATGTTGTCGACTTTGCGACTCGTGCCAGGTTATTATGCATTGGTTTTGGGCTTTGTAAAGATCCTCATAGTGGTAGAAATCTTCATCTGTATATACCTAATGCGAATCTATTAGTCCGGATCTCCATTGTCCATGCATCTGTGAGGATTTTACACGGTCTTATGACATACACAATACATGGTACTCCCTCCGTCACACCCATTTGATACACAATTACATGGTGGAGTATAAATTATGATATCAGCGCTTACAAATTCTTGCCAAACTTCAAAATGCAACAAATTGGAAAACCGACTAATCGAAAACTCTTCACATAAATTACGGCGAAACAAAAATACAATTATTTTCGCTGGTTCTCACAGTAGTACAGATCCCCATCTAGTTTTCATGTTACTTTCACAACCAGCTTTGACACACCAGATATGAGATGAAGTACACCTAAAGGCAAAAGGTTGAACAATTTACTCTTAACAACGCTCTAAACTAAACTCCAGTTACCGTCTACTTCTTATCAGCCTCCTCATACTCGGCTTCTGGTGTCTGGTCCCCACCTGAAGAGGAAGAACCACCGGCAGCCCCACCACCAGACATGTGCTCTCCAATCTTTGAGACTGCCTTGTTAGCGGCATCCGTCTTTGCCTTGATATCCTCAACATCGTCCTTTTCCATGGCACTTCTCAAGTTGGAAACAGCATCCTCGATTTCCTTGGCAACTTCGCTCGGGATCTTCTCCTTGTATTCTCCCAAGCTCTTCTCTACACTGTAAATGGTAGTGTCAGCTGTGTTCCTGGCATCGATTAGGGCTTTCCTCTCTTGATCCTTTTGGGCATGCAACTCGGCTTCCCTAACCATCTTCTCAATTTCTTGTTCTGATAGTCCACCAGAGGACTTGATGGTAATCTGCTGTTCTTTTCCCGTGGTCTTGTCCTTGGCAGAGACGGTGACAATGCCATTTGCATCAATGTCAAAAGTGACCTCAATTTGGGGGAGACCTCGTGGGGCTGGTGGAATGCCTTGGAGCTCAAACTCCCCAAGCATCTTGTTGTCAGCCGCCATTTCACGTTCACCTTGTAGTACTTTGATGCCGACTTGAGTTTGGTTATCGGCAGCTGTTGAGAACACCTAAATTGCAAATGCACAACAAAAGACTCTTAAGAAGCACCCAACACACATACTGAGTACTAAAAAACAAAATATTCTAGGATAATGAAAAATTTATCGACCATAGCCAAACATGGCAACTCTGATTCTTTTTTCCTCATGGCCATTATCTTTCAGGTCAATGAATTGGACACTGGTTCCAAAATTGGTTCCGCGTTGACATTATAGCCCAAATTTACTACCTTTAGAAGAAGGGAAACTATAAGTTGTTTATCAGAAAAGCACATGTGATTTATTCAAAATATTGACCTTCTAGTAACTATCTTTCACCGGGATTTTTGGATGAATCACATTAGGTCTTACTATAATATATTCCAACAAAACCTCCTTACCCAAGTATTTCTCTATGATATAGCATTAGCTATAGTTAAACAATGTTCGTCATAGCTGCTGGTGCTATCCTTACATTCAAGCAGAACAACCCAAACGACCAACCTAAACTCGGTTTATCAGTGGATAAGCAGATAAGCAGAACAATCACTGCCTAACAACAAACCTCTTATGGTCAAACTTAGTGGACAATAAACACGGATTAACATGATAAAAGAGAAAAGTGAATGCTACCTGACTCTTCTTTGTAGGGATGGTGGTATTCCTGTTGATAAGTCTAGTGAACACGCCGCCTAAAGTCTCAATACCCAATGAAAGAGGAGTGACATCCAAAAGCAGCAACTCCTTGACGTCCCCACGCAAAATACCACCTTGGATAGCAGCACCCATAGCAACCGCCTCATCAGGGTTCACTCCTTTGCTTGGAGTCTTGCCGAAAAGCTCTTGGACAATCTCTTGCACTTTCGGAACCCTGGTCATACCACCAACAAGAAGGACCTCATCAACATCCTTAATGGAAACACCGGCATCCTTCAAACAGTTCTTGCAGGGAGCACGTGTCCTCTCAATCAACCCATCAACAAGGGATTCAAACTTCGATCTTGTAAGTGTGATGTTCAAATGCTTTGCTCCTGAAGCGTCTGCACTGATAAATGGAAGGCTGATATCAGTCTGAGAGGTGGAAGAGAGTTCTATCTTGGCCTTCTCTGCTGCTTCGCGAAGCCTTTGCAGGGCCAGACGGTCATTTCTTAGGTCAATTCCATCAGTTCTCTTGAACTCCGCAACCAGCCATTCTAATAAAGTATTGTCGAAGTCCTCCCCTCCAAGGAATGTGTCACCGTTTGTAGCTTTAACCTGCGTAAATGTGGATTGAATTAGGAGACAACCAACGCATTAATAACATAGCAATCCCTCTATGAAGCCTATCCACTTAAACTGTCCACTTGTGACTAAAGAATAAAATTAAGCCCCGGTGATGAAATACCATGATCGCCCCTTAAACATTATGGCTACCACCAGTTGAACAGAAAAGGTTAATATGGACACTTCACTTTTTTATTCTATTACATATAGAATGGTGAGCCAATTATTTTGGGATAAGGAATGAGGACAATATAATGGTGATGAAAGGAGGAACATTCACATTTGAAAGAGAAAAGTACCTCAAACACTCCACTTGAGATTTCAAGGATAGAGACATCAAATGTTCCACCACCAAGATCGAAAACTGCAATTAGACCTTCCTTGTTGCTCAAACCATAAGAAAGGGCAGCTGCAGTCGGCTCGTTGATAATCCTCTGAACATCAAGTCCGGCAATACGCCCAGCATCTTTTGTTGCTTGCCTTTGGGCATCATTGAAATAAGCTGGGACAGTGACCACAGCCTTTGAGACAGACTTGCCAAGGTAAGCCTCGGCTGTTTCCTTCATTTTTGTCAAAACAAAGGCCCCTATCTGGCTAGGAGAGTACTGCTGGCCGTTAGCTTCAACCCAAGCATCGCCATTAGGCGCCCTCACAATCTTATAGGGAACCATCTTCATCTCCTTCTGGGTTTGTGGATCGTCAAATTTTCTTCCAATTAGACGCTTGGCTCCAGAAATAGTATTTGTAGGGTTGGTCACAGCCTGTCGTTTAGCAGGCATACCGACAAGTAGCTCACCCTTTGGACTGAAGGCCACAACAGATGGAGTGGTGCGGGCACCTTCTGCATTTTCAATAACTTTTGGGGTCTGCATAAAATATTCAAACGCAATGATCAAGAACAGGTAGTAAGAAGGAACAATAACACAACAAAAAGTAGGGTTATATCATACCTTCCCCTCCATGACAGAAACACAAGAATTGGTGGTACCCAAGTCGATACCAATGACATCATTCCCAACAGGCCTTGAACTGTTGGTAGATCAAACAGTGTAGAAATTATCAGACATTTATTTACAAATTGCGACTTTAGGAGTAACACACATTTCTGTAAAGAGGACGAGTTACAATACCTGAATGGTCTCACCAAATTTGCTAATTTTTGGCCCATAAATGGGCTGACAGACGATGAACTTCCATTTCCAATTACCTGAGAATAATGAAATATATAGCAACAGCACATAATTAGCATCACGAGTCCATGTTTTAAGAGAAACAAATAAAGAATGATGGACAAACTAGCACATCGTCTCTGCAAATTAACTAATCAATAATTACAATAGATTTCCAGCTTGAAACAAAGACATACAAAGCTTCAAAACCCGAGACAAATTAATACAAGCAATTAGAGGATGCTTTTATCAAAAGCTCCCAAATTATAAATTTTCAACAACACAACGGCTCAATTTTGCAATTCCAAATATTTCATCAATAAACCAGAGAAGCTTGGTTTTCATTTTTCGCTTGAATTTTCGAGAAACTATAGCAACTGAATGATAAGAGCAACTACTTAGCCTTACTACGACTCAATCCAGTCGATACCTAGCTAGCAACGGAATGATACGAGTAAACACTTGTCTTTTCTATGATTCAATCAGTCTATACCTAATCAAACATTTCAATCCATAAGCAGAAATCGATCGCAAGCGAAATACGGAGTAAGCAAAACATTCCAGGTAAAGGCAAAATCAATTCAATTATACTCCCTCCGTCCCGATCAATTGTTGTCCTATGGTCAATTACTAAATGACAAGTGGAACAAATCGGGTGTGAATGATCAAATTGCTCATTAAGTTCATTCTTAAAATAGAAATGACAACAATTGACGGAGACACCCAAAAATGGAAAAGGACATTAGGACAACAAATAAAAACTACAGAAATAATCAAAAAGCTGTAGCGCAAATGAAACCATTATATTGATGAGCGATTGAAGAAAAATAAACATAAATAAGTAAAATTATCATTACATATCGAAAAATCATGACATTAAAGATGGATAGATTGAAATAGTAATAGAGAACCGTACCGATTTGAAAGGAGCGATGGAGCGAAGTTCGCAACGGCGGAAATTGCGTAGGATAGTAGATGCCGCCATTGTTGTGTTGCGTAGAAAATCTAGGGGGAATCAACAACGAGACGAGGAGATCGAATCGGAGAAAATTGCGAGTGTTGAATGAATTGGGGAAGAACTGAGAAATTAGGGTTTAGGGTTTAAGAAGGAGATGGCCTTCACAAATGAACATTCTAGATTGCCCTTTCTTTTTCGTGAAGATACATTTCTCAGTTGCCGCATTTTTATTTTTTATTTTTTTAACGGATAATGCACACGGGTATCATCATCTCTCCGATAACTACGACTTGAAAAAAAAATTGTCGAGTTTGAAATTCGTGACCAAGAAATATGGTTACTCAAAGTTTGTTCGGTCAAAAAACCTTTGACATAAAAAAACTCTTAGTTACAGGATCCAAATGCGATAATCT
>JAGPOY010006527.1:0-10260 GCA_018983105.1 Silene uniflora | reverse complement strand
GTGCAGTGACGAAGAAGGTATGCTTAAAAGATGCATGATGTTTCCGACAAGATGGGAGCTTTAAATCTGACATATCACTTACTCTAAACCTATTCTCCTTGCAGAGTTTATCAAATAAAGGAGATATCGGCGCTCTTCAAAACTCCAAACTAGAGACCACGGTTTTAAAGGTGATTTTGCAACTAAATTTTGCCCCTAATTGCTTAGGTGTTCTGCGGCTTCTGCCAATTTCTTTTCGTTCCTGTGTTTCCTGTCCTGTGGGACTCCTAATTTACTTTTCTTGCAATTACGCTTGAAGGAATCCAAGAGAACCAGCTGTAAGAAACAGTTGCAAACTCCATTGATTGAATTGTTCAGCCAGGTAAGCTATTGTGATGGTTATGCAGTTGTTCCCTTGTTCCTGCCTGCTACGACTTTTTTTATCAATGCTTTATTACTTCACTTCATTTATGCTGTTTATCATGAAAAATTTGTCAGCTGTCTCTTGACTCTGAAGATCAATCGAATTCAGTGCTTGAAGTTGATCAAGCAGTAATCCAAACAAAGGTACGAGTCTCGTAAACTCAATTTGCCTGTAAGCAAACCAAATTGCAGACATGGCCAGCTTAATGAAACTAATTTGATGAAAAACATTCCTTGTGTTCTAATGAAGGATTTAAAGAAGAGCGTTCGATGCACCATGAAGGAAAACAAGGTATGTTCGCATCATATTTTAAGTTATTGAATATCAGATGAAGTAATTGATACAATGAACAAAGTCCGCTTGTGCTATTTCAGAATGCAAACAGAGTTACTGAGAAATCAACAAGGTGTTGCCTGAAGCAAAGTCAAACTGCTGGAGGGAGGATGATAGATATCGGAAGCTAATCCATTGGTGATAGGTAAGCAATAATGCAGCTTATGCTGGTATCAGGATTTCTTCTGTACTTTAATATGTGCGCATTTTATAAATTCACTGAATTATGGCAACTGCCCTTTTCAAGAGCAACAGAAACTTGATTCATATGCCTCAGAGAACTGCACATTTGGTGAATGAACTGCAGCAGCCTATATAGTTTACAGTCTACCGCCTACAGCCTACAGCATATGTACTCCTTGGTGTATCTTACGTACTCACCGTCATATTTACATATCTTATAAGACCTATTATAATGTATGGAAGTTCATGTAAACATTCAAAATTTTAAGTACATAAAATATATCAAGAAGACCATTAAATGCTCTGTTCGTTTTAGTGGCAAAAACATACAGCATTGATTTCTGCTTTCAAAACTGGTCGAAGTTAGCCCCCCTTCCTTACCTCGCTATTTGCGGATGCTCAGAGCCCTTGATGCAGTGGGGTAATGTTGTTATTGTTTGTCGCTCTCTGGGCAGCCCTTTTTTACCTAAATAAATTACAAGGTGAGTTTCATTTTATATTGCTGATTAACAATGACAACATTATGGTCCAATGCTGCAGGAGTCTGGCAATTCGCTGAAGTTTGTCAAGATAACCATAATCATGCATTGCGTCGTGTTTGGTTGAAGCAGGAAGATACAACTTCATTCAGATTGTACATACCTTAGATTAAATTATAGGGTTCAAGGGGGATCGAGATTAGGAGATGATGCATGTTCAGCATGTCCATGAGGTCAATCATCTTATAAACCGATTTTGTAGCTATGGGGCCTCCTATTCCGACTATTTGTATAGCATTGTCTGGAAGAGAACTTGAGAAGTGAGGTAGGGTGTAAATGTGTGAATAATGGGAAAGTAATGAATGGCCGCTAAGTTAGTAGATTTATTTGTCTTTGGTTTAACCGGCGACTTTCCTATAAGACCGTTTGACCATCAACAATGGTCAATTTGATTCGATAAGAGTCTTAAATCGGAAACCAATGAATAATCGGTACATGATCCCATAATACGGGCATTGTGTAATATTTCTAGTTTTCTTAACCATTTTTATCGTCCTATCTTTTCTGAGTTGTATGAACCACGGAGTATGGCGGGTTTAACAGTAGTAACCAATCAGCCAAATGCATACCGAGTCCATCTTTTCTTTTTTCATCCACGACTTTCATGGCGAATAATTTAAATCCTGGATTAGTTACTGTAAAATGTTCTCAACTCTTTTCTTCATTCATCCACAACTTTAAAAGGTTAAAATTAAGACCATATTCACATTCACTGTAGAAAATGAAGAGAGTTCTAAAACTCGAACTTTGGGCTACAAAATGTATATTATTATTTCCTCTACATATATAGTTTACTCCTTTCACAGAAACAAATTTTGCTTTCAAAAGCGTGCAATCCGCGGATTTAGGATTTGATGCAAATGAATTATCATTAACAAAAAGTAACAAGAGAACTAATCCATAATCTATCAAACATAGCTTTACTCGTAATCTTGAATTATCTAAAAGCGAGATGGTAGCTCAATCGAAGGAAAAAAAAAATGAGGAAAATTAGCTACAATATTTCCTGTGATACAGCCAAAACTTTGACCACCTAATGATTCCTGCCGCGACTTTGACCCTAACAACTCCAAAAGACACTCTCGACTAAGCAGGGTATGGGGTCTCAGGTGTATTTTACTGTTCCGAGAGTTGCTTAGCAATATGGCGATGTATATGCACCAGAAACTCTACATATGAGAGACCCATTGGAGTCTTGTCTTCTATCATATACGACATAAACAACATTCCTGCATTAGAAAAGAAGAAAAAAACACAGATAGTGAGGACCCGAAACAAGTAGAAAAGTTGCATTAATCTTTTGAGATTTTGTGAAATTACTGTCTAAATACAATCTTGCATGATTACCTGAAGGGTCACCGCTTCTGCAAATTTGTAAGCTGTTGCAAATATAAGAACGTTAGTGTCATTTCACTGAACAAGAGATTAAGGGTTTTATTTTCTTAGCAAAAACTTAGTAGTTGAAATACCGCAAGTAAGAGCATCTCTGGCGACGAATCTCATTTATGACCTCATTGAACTTCTTCGACAGTGAGTTTTCATGCTGCTCAAGCACAAACTGCAATGCCAAAACACCACTCTGTCACATTTACATACGTAGTACGGAGTACTATTTTACTTCTAAAGAATGTAGGGGATATTTTACTTCAAGGAAGACTTAGAAAGCCAAATGGAAACCCCTAACATAACACAGAAAGCAGTTATTCAGGATGGTTATGGATAACAATAAAAGAGGTCGGACTGTCGGAGAGGAGATTTCTTGATGAAAATATGAAAGAATTTATCCTAAACAATGAGAGAGGGTTGATGTGAGACGAGAATTTGTTGTCACACAAGAAAGCATGACAACTGCACAAGTCTTTTTCTCAACTATATTAACAGGAAATATCCGACTAATGACTATGCACGCAGTAGAGAAATGATAAACTGCCAAAAAAGAACAATACTCCGTAACACGAAATAATAGAAAATAAACAGCAATATTTACTTTACAAAAAGAAAAATACGTAATTAATGGCTTTAACGGGAATTGCTTGAGAATACCTGAGTGGGAATTTGATCAACTGACGAAACACCAAAGAGTTGCTCCAAAATATTAGGATCAACAGAATTCCCAACATGAATCAACGCATCCAAGCCATTCTCAAGAAGGTAGATTCCTTCATATTTGATCTGTTCACTGGAAAGAGGGAGTGAAGGTGGAATAACCGAGCCATCTGATTCCTGTTCAAGTAGCATAAGAGCCTAAGAGGCAAAGGGATGTCAATCTGAAAACAGAGGTATAAAAAAACCTAGATCACTAACTCTAATATGAGACGAGACGGTCAAATACTCTCATCATCATGACACCAACCAACCCATATAATGGAGTAGTTTTTCTTTAATTAGAATTTTTAGCGGGTTAATGGGTATATGGATAGAAGTTCAGGTTGCCAAGGGTTGGTCTCATATTATCTAATAATACGAAGCCGTCTCGAGAGACTAACTGAACCTAAATACCTAAGAGGCAGAAAGCAAGCAGTAATTTTACCTCAAAGGACAAATCATGGACAGAAATGAGCCTAGGATACACCAGTGGAACTGCTAATGGCGCGGATACAGAGGAAATATAACTCATCCAAAAAGAGCGATCGTCTATTCGACCATCAGTTTTCAATCCAGTGCTTTTGGTCAATGCTGGAAAAGAATAGTATATTATCAAACAAGCAAAAATTATGAATCTATGTTTTTGTCTCGGCCAAGAATGATCATCCACATTAATATAAACGAAAACAAATTTACAATGGGGTCGTCGGCACACCTAAGGTATACAAAGGGAGCAGCTTGAGTGCTTCAGGCAGAATGAGTTGACCAGGAGATTGGACTGCTGAGCAAAACTTCCGATATGAATGGAGAATGCCAACACAGTGATTTGTAACACGATCCCTGACTTGTGGGAGTGGAGTAGTAGAAATTTCACTTGCAGCTAACAAAGAATGAAGCATTAGCTCATACAACTTGGACAAACCGGACAAAACCTCTAGAACAAGAGAAAAACAGATTGGAAGCCAAACCTTGCTTTAAAAAGCACGTGAATTGAGTATCCAAGTCAGCCGAACGGAATAAATTGGGTAACCCACTTGTGCATGGAAGAGAGAGGGTCATGACTCGTATTCTTCTTTGACCATATACAGTAGTATAGAGGATGGCACACTGGGGACATTCAAGGCCGATATGTTTAAGTTCAAATAATTGTTATAAAAATACTTATCTAGGCGAACAAGATGTTTATTGGTTTGAAACTTTAAGCAAGAGAGGCACTGTGAAATCCTTACTTGAAAAGAGCATTCTGTGCCTTCGTGTAATTTATCATCGTGTTTTAAGGTCACCATGATTGTTTTATCACAGTCAATCTGCAAGTTAAGCCAAATAAGAAGAGTCATGTACCATCACATCAAGCCATCAACTACGACCATGTAAGGCAATACCACAATAGCGCTCCACAGTAGCGTTTCTCGTTTCAAAGCTACTACGGAGTATATTGAATTAATTGTGTTCGGACAGATGGTTTAGGAGCTAATTTTACAAAACTACCCACATTAACTTTTTAGTTGAGAATAACTCTTAAAATTAAATTGAAAATGCACATACAGCAGGAAGGTCAACGTCTGTTGGGATACGCTTGCAGAAATTTCCCATGTATTCTTGAACTTGAAGACCCTGAAAGTCAAATTACAGAGAAATTAATTAAAAATGCCACGTAGACTGTAGTAATTGGTAACGATATGATGAGCCTTTAGTTCTGCCAACAACTACAGATAACACACCTGACTACACCGTACGCGCATAACGGCTTCAAAACCCTGTGGCCTACTGACATTCCATCTCAGATCATTGTAAAGCTTAGCTGTATCAGAAAGCGCGGAGAAGGGGAAATAATAATAAATCTGAAAAAGGGGAACAGTAAGTGATTAGTAAAAATCCTTAACAATGATATACTTTAAGACATTTAATATACCATTAGATAATCAGTATCCAGAATATAAACGCTGTTTCTATCCGTCTTTAGACAAGCTAAACAATCATCACAAATGGCCCATTGACTCCCTTTAAATACATAATACAGTATTTTATAATCAACAATCCTATCCATTAGACAGGATTTAGTCAATCAGTTACTCATGTATGTTTACTTTTCTTTACTTTTCATTCTCTTCTCATTTTCATGGTCCAGATTTAGAGTGGGCAGTCTCTTGTAGTTTAGAACTAAGCTATTACGTTCACAATCTTTCTCAGCCTACAAAATAAAAGTCTGTGTACAGTTAAAATGTTAAATATACCACATAAAAAATGATGTTATCAAGAACCATAAGAGTGCATCGCACAAGAAAAACACATAATTTTGATGCCAGTAATTCCCAGTAAGCAATAGCAAAAGAGCTAAAACTTATTAAAGGATATCTGATGAGCTAGAGCTGAAACTCATATCAACTTATATCATTATATGCATGGCTCGGGATAACATTCAAAAGAAATTATCGACTAAGGACAAACAGGAACAGCGTGAACTACCGGGATCATCAACTAAGGGCAAATCAGATCAAAAGAGCTTTCAATTACAAATGGCATACCTGCCCACCAGTTGTCTTCGGAACAACAGAGATAGAAGCAATATCAGCATACGACTGGGTAGTAAGGAACACATCAACAGAAACCTGCAATGATAATTTGTAGTATGTTAAATCAAAAGAAAGAAAAGCCTTACATACAGCGCTAGATTATGAACTTTCTGGAATAAAGATAAGCAGACATCATACTGTCACCTGATATTCAGCCAATTCTATAGCCATTTCTCTCAAGGTCTTGTCTGCAGGCTGCAGCAACTTATGAGCCTCCTGAGATGGTCCAATTTGGCACGAGAAGTTTACACATTAGCATGTATTACTAGTTCGTTTTCCATAAAAGTTACATAATGAATTGTTAATACAATTTATATTGAGTACCAGAAGAAGGGAGAAAGTATTTGCTGGGTTCAGATGTAAAATACCCTCGAAGTTTCAAGTATACGAGCTCTGACTTGCAGAAGTGAATGAATTTAGGATAACTTTAGTGCACATGCTCAGGCCTCAGACTCCCATATAGTTCATTTTTAATAAAATGGAGTACTACTCATCTATATAAAAGACAGATGTTTAGTTTGAGTGTTTGACTTGACAGGCATTTAGCTACCACAAAAATCCTCTGATAAAGTCTAACAACTTGTAGAGTGGATCTCAGACAGAAAATGTTGCAAAGCCAAAAAAGACATTTTCAGTCATCAATGGTTCAATTTTTCGGTGGACTCCATAGAAAATTGCATCTAGCAAGCCAAAAAATCACTGGGAGTTATAAGCACTAAGACAGCGCGAAGAAATCTAAAGAATAGGGCTTTAATGATAGGAATTAGCGAATTGCTACAAGTTTTGACAGCATAGTACAATAAAACTTGAAACTTTGTTAGCTGAAATATAGGGTTCATTATTCTCATTTTTAACCTTAATTTACCCAGATAGCTCAAGCTCACACGACGGCTAAGAGCAAAGATCTACTTCCCTCGCCATCAAAGACTAAAACCAAAATAATGAAAAATAAAATAAAAGAGTTGACCAATAGCAACATAACTGCCATTATCAGCTACATTGAAAGACGCAGTATGTTTAGAGAACAGCGATATCAACATAAATAGGGAAAGGGATATATTACCTTATCACCAGTAGATACGTTAGCTCTACCTTCAGCTTCTCTAGCAGAAAGGGCACCAATACCAGCTGATGGTAACACTGTACATACACAAAATTATGCTTTTCACAGACAAGCTTATATTTAAATTAGATTACTGGAGCACCGTTCATAATTTAGCCAAAAAATAAAATAAAATTTAACTGATAAAAGATTTATTGACCCGGTTCTTTTTAATGGTGTCCTGAAGCAAGCCTCATCTTTTCATAGTGGTAACATTTGGTTTTGAATTCCCACGGCATCCTCTTTCAGAGACATCAAAAAATTACTCTAGCTTTGGGAAGGCAATGAATAGTTTGAGACGGAGAGAACAAATAATAGAAAGATTCAGGTTCAGGTTGGAGCGAAGGTTTTATAGAAACAGTAAGAACCAATCTATCAGGGGAAAAAAAGGACAATATGAAGACGCCGATGGCAGAATTGATTATTCTTGTGACTTTTCAGTTGGTGAACACTAAGGCATACTTCGACTAACATTAAAATTTAAGCACATGATCGTACAAATTTAAGCTGATGAACACCCAGGTATCAGTAGATTATTATGCTAGGTTAAGCAATGAACACACGCCCTCTCCTACTTTTTATAATTACCTATATTCTCTTTATACTCTAGGAGTCAGTAAATCTTCCTTACATATACGGGGATGCAGCATCAGATTGGCCTACGTTTGGCAGCTGCCGTGAGGTATTGATTATTGTCAGGTTTTATTTAACTGTGGACGGTCAGACAACGACCGAGGATGAGACTGGCGGTGTTTGAGGGACTATATATCTTGATTTTGGTCATCATTTGGTGAGCCCTAATGACACTGAGTATAAAAGGCTCTATATTTCTGTTTCTTCTCAAATTTCCCCTCTAAGAAATGGGAACAAAGTGATTGCATTGACATTAAAGGCAGTGTGAACAAGCAAAGACGACATACGGCCATTTTTTGAGAGGACTAAAGATAAACGAGTAGACATTAATGCTTTCGGACATTTGAGAAAACAAAATTATGACAACATGCATAGTTGCCTCCCGAAGAAGACTTGCAAAGAACTTGCCTGATTGAAATACCAATAGCTTTCCTCCAGTGCTCTTCATCGCCAAAAACGCAGCCTGAAAAGAGTGGAAAAAAATTGAATTATTTCATATGGCTAACTGACTATCACCATTAAGGCATTAACGGAAGATTAGGAACATTCAATTAAATAAGCCATGACTGCTAAAGGGCTAAGTCACTTCAAATTTGTTTAGGTGTCCTACGTACGCCTCAAACCTTCAATCTCCATGTTTATATAACATTGTATTTTCCTTCCATCATGGTGTCATCACTAACGTCAGCCTGTCAAAGTGTCAAGCTATGATAGAAACAACTGAAGGTGTGATTTTTGTGATAGTTGATTATCTAAGTTTTCCGGAAGAAAATTATTTTTTGTTAGAACATAAAAACAGAAGAGGGCAAGGGAGTCCTCGTTATAACATTACAAGAATTTCCACCCCTTAAAAGTAACAGCTGCTTTCCTCTATAATGAAAGTCATGAAACTACCCAGACAAAAAAAAAGTCTAACTACTTGAGTATAGTCCAAGGAATGATGAGTCTCTAAGAAAATACGAGAGTTTCACTCAAACCAAACACACTAAACCGCCAAAATCATCACATGTCCACAACACTCTTCCATATGTGCTGCTCCTAATAGCTCATTACCATCTTTGCGATGTCTCCAGAAAGACTCCCGCACCGAGTAGGTACTAAGGGCTTCGATGAAAGCAACCTTATATATGTAACAAGCGAGTCATTATTTTCAATCAACCCTCACTTGGAGTGAAATTACTATAGTACCATCTACTACTTCAACGACATGATCATTCATCATTACTATCCTAGTGCCTCCAAAATGACTCCCACTCCAAGTGGGGTAATTAGGGTTAGAAATAGGCAACCATTCACTTGCCAGCTGCCATACACTTGCTATAACATAGAGATTGTCTCCAATACATTTGACCCAAAAAGGGACGGCTATCCACTACTACATGAAATTGTAGAGGTGCGGAGGGTTTAAAATCCTTTTTTTATGTTGTTTATCTCTTCAATTAACCCAGCGCAAAATACTAATGGATCTCTGGTTCCATCAACATAACAGCTTCAATGATATGGTAAAAAGCAAAAAAGTTCCTGACTTGAATTCTTGTATCTAGCTTAATTAAAGATAATCCATGTTCAATAAGATCATGCACCAACTACATCATGTGTACCTTCACTGCAGCACCAAAGGCCGAATCAGCAATCATGTTACTCTGAAACATGGTTGGAATGCTTTCCAACAATAGCTCCAAATGTTGACGGCACTATATTCACAGGCATAATACCATAGTTAATTAACTAAACCTAGAACTTAAATCTGAAGAGATGAAGGAGACAATATGTCAATATAAATAAATATAAGCACCTCAGAAAGTTGAACAACGACATCTGTTTCCAAAGGAGTATAAACATCTTGAATGTCTGGCACAATGAGCATCAGTGGCTGCAAATTAGCGTAAATTGTAAAACAGTGTTACAATAAAAGTGACCTCATTCGTACACGAAAAGTAAAGGGATACTGATCACAAGACCTGCTGTAGTGCTCGTTTCAGATTGTAAAAATGTATCGTCGAGTCAAATGTTGCAATTCCCACCATAGTTCTGTGGCTTTCCTGTAATCAAGAAAATGAAAAATGAAAAATGGAATGATTAATAGTAGTAGTAATACAAAATACAACAATATTACCCAAGTGCCTTAAGGGCTCCCCAAATTGCGGGGTAGGGGGTCTGATGTACGCAGCACTACCCCTGTATTAGCAACAAGAGAGGCTGTTTTCAAATGACCCAAAATAAAAATTGCGCCGAGAATTGTATTAATGACTGTTGCTTCACAATAAAAAGACGTGCAGCCAGTTTAGTGAGTCATTTATTCCATTGTAATCAAAACTAAGGAACAAAGAATCTTTGGCGTATTGGAAATGAATGTAGTAGCATACAAAATGAATGAGCAAATTTCTAGTGCATCAAAGCTTCGCACAA
>JAGPOY010006526.1:0-10260 GCA_018983105.1 Silene uniflora | reverse complement strand
GTATAGATCCCGCGCAAATGCGCGGTATTTATAGAGTCTTTACTTTTTAGTTTTATTACTTATTCATTCCAAATTTATATCATAATATTTTCATATTTCATTTCCTTGTATTTTAATATGAGAAAAAAAATTAAACTTCAAAACTAATAAAAAAAATTGAGCATGTCATGAGATTTTTTTTATAACAAAGCAATGATTTTATTTTATAACTTTCTTAATTAATCTTAATGAGTTTTTTCATGAAACTAATAATATTAGTTTATTTTATTGTTTTATGTCGTGTAACTGTGTAATATGCATCAAATTACTTTAAAATTAACATTTTTGTATTTATAACTTTATACTCCTTTTGTTTTATTTTGATTAAAACATTATAATTACGGAGTATAATTCAGAATTCAATGAAATAATCATGGTTTAAGTAAAAGATAATAGATTAATGGGAAAATCTCATTTAGTTTCATTCCTTATATAAGTTTATTTATAGGTTGGAGGAAAAACTTTTGAGAAATTTTATTCTCTTAGTAATAAGGGGGGTGTATTGTTTATAGATTTTAAATTGACGCGTTATTAATTTCTTATTTCACCCTTTTAATTTAATATGAAAAAAAGTGAAAAAGATTATTAAGAGAATTGAGTGAACTCATGAAAATGAGTATTTTAATAATTTTTTTTACCATAAAAGTAACGATTTTTATTTATAACTTATCTTCAGTAATTTTAATGAATTATTTTAAGTAACTTTTAATTTTTAGATTTATATCATTTTTTTTTATTAGATGAATGTAGTTGAGAGTTTAGAGAAGATTATAGTGATAAAAAGATTGAAGGATTAGTTACAAAAAAAAAAAAAAAAAAAAANGCCTTGTTTCCTTATTTAAGCAGATTCCTTTTGGAGGGAAAAAATTTGAGAAGTGTTATTCTCTTAGTATATAGGAGATTGGTGTCCCAAAAACACGACACATTAAGTTGTTTCTTAGGATTTTTTTTTGCAACTATAACAATAGACTGATATCATATGTCGTCATTATTTATATTCCTTCCATTGACATCTATGTTAAACCAACGACAATTGTCTCTTTAGGAAAATCTGCTAAAATTGGAAAGATACAGAGAACATTAGCACGGCCCTTGCGTAGGTATGAAACGCATAATCGGGAAATGCTCCAACAAAATTATAATATTATTATGGAATACTTTAAGGTTTAGAGATTTACCTATACATGAATCCTTATACTTCTTATATTTCTTTATATATTTGTGAAAGATACATTATTAGTATTATATTATTATTATCAATAAATAATTTTAATCTACATAAAATTGATAATTTCCCACTTGTGATAAGAGGCCAACAAGACATGACTAGTCACACTCACAAAGGCCTAGAGATTAAATAATGAAAATTTTCAAATAAAATTGTTATTTGGTGATTCATTATAGTTTACATATTATTTCTCCAAAATGATAAAAACTATGTTAATATTCCCTCACAAACCTTCCTTGTTACAGCCACAAAGGCATGAGTAGTCACGTATCACAAGCAGACCAGTCGCTTATTGGAATACCAAGTTGGTGAAAGAAAAATACAGAATATTAGTCAAAATCAGAGAAAGAATGTGAAGTGAAAGAAGCTAAAAACAGCAAATAATTGTAAGTGTAAACATACAGCTGATTTCTAAATAAATGTTGTTGTATCAGTTACAGAGAATTAAAACTTGGATGGTCCACATTTGTCTCACTGCAGGAATTAGAGGGATAAGTGAAAGAATGAATGAATGAATGGATCTCATGTATTTGACTGCTTAGTACTACTACTAATATTATGGACTAATAATTGATATACTCATTACTATTGTTAAACTTTACTTCAATTCCTAATGTTCCTTTCAATAATCAATAGTTTGAGAGAGCAAGACTAGGCGTGTAAATACCACAAATCCACAATGTACAAGAATGTACAAAGAATCAATAAAATCAAACTAAGAAATTGTTATATTGGGGTTGGGAGTAGACGGGCAAAACTAACTCGTTTGGAATGATCTGATTTGAAAAGGCTAATCTTTAATTTGAAATTCACCTGAGTTGTAAAATCAGGATATCACCCAATCCCGAATTCACTAGATTCGATCTACACTTGACATAACTTATTAAATCCGCAATTGTCCAGATAAGAAATGACTAGGAATAACTAATTTGAAATTACGTTTAATACTATCTACTTTAAAAGAAATGTACCGACTCAAAATGATCGGAATAGAATGACTCGATAAAAACTCACCCAAAACAAACTTGATACCCAAAATAGTCAAGCGCAACTAACCCGATTTAAAATGAATATATGACATCGAAATTTAAATGACCTGACGTCCTAACCTGATCTCCAGGCTTCGCTAGCCCTACGTCCATGTCGAGTCGATTCAAGATCCAAGATTTGAAGTCCGACCCATCCGAGCCCCATAAAAGCCAAAAAAGGGAAAAAAAAATCAGCTTGATCTAAACAATTGACAAGCAATTTAGGGTCAGGCCTAAGCCAACTTAGGTTGTCTCCAGTAGGCTGATTCAAGGTCAGGTGGACTAAGGCTGCGACCATGTCTCTATGTCCTGAATCTTCATTTCCATTTTTTTTAGTAATAATACTCGTATATCATATCTCTCGCTATCCTTAATTATTAACAACATGTGAAATAAATTGAATTGCACTTATTTGAAATATCAATAAGTTAATTAATTTATTTTATTTAAGAAAAAAAATACTCATAAGTCCTATTATGTGTCTTCATTTTAATAAAATTAAATTATTAGATTAATTAATTTGATAGGGTTTGTCTCACACACACACTCACCTCGTCTCTCTCACAGTCTCTCACACACTGATCCTCTCCTAAAGTAGTGTCTCAGATCCCTCTGCACACTTTTAAATACACAAAAACTTCCCCTTTTTCATCCAACTTTTTTCTTCACTTTTCTGGAATCCTTTCTTTTTCCTCTACTGATATCTCTGCAATTACTATTTAATTCCCATTATCTACCCTATATCCTCACACATAACCTAACCCCGCCCTCCCTATCCCCTTTTACTGTTTATATTACTCCACTCATTCACTGTTTTCATTCATTCATTCATTCATTCATTCTCTCTTCCTTTAACTCCCATGCAAATCATTTACCACTCATGATCTAATTATCACCTTTTTATTTCTCTCTCCAAAAAATAAAAACAATGGATCTTTCACTCAATATTAGCCCACCTACTATTACTCCCAAATATCATTATTATTATTACAACAATAATAACAGTAATAGTGATCGGAGTTCCGCGACCGCCGAGTCGGCGGGCAGCAGTGTGGGTAGCGAGATAAGCTGCCCGGAGATTAACCATAATGGGCCTAGGTTAAGCTTAGGGTTTGATTATATGGGCCATCAGTTTAATAAACCGGTTTATAATTATAATAATTATAATCATCATCATCATCAGCAGCATTATTTAAATTGTCAGCAGCAGCCGCAAATAAATGGCAGAGATTTTAAGAGGAGTTCAGGAAGATCAATGATTAAGAGGAGTATTAGAGCTCCTAGAATGAGATGGACTTCTACTCTTCATGCTCATTTTGTTCATGCTGTTCAACTTCTTGGTGGTCATGAAAGTATGCTCCTTTCTTTTCTTTTTCGTGTTTTTAACATCGATAATTATTGTGTAATATCGTCTTATATTATATGAACTTTAAATGTTGTTTGGAATTTATTTAAGGTTGAAATGTTCATTTTTGTGATTTTAATTTGATGAATTTTGAACAGGAGCAACACCAAAATCAGTTCTTGAGTTGATGAATGTAAAGGATCTAACTTTGGCACATGTTAAGAGTCACCTCCAGGTCAGTTATGCTTGATTTATGTTCCAGTCGATACTATATGGTTGCGTACATCTGAACCCGTTCCTGAACCTTTGAAGAATGATGAAAAATACGAACTTTTAAGTCGAATTTTCGATTTTTTCCTCAGTTAATCTTTCTAAAAGTTTTGAACTTTAACTTCAAAATTGTTGTTTCCTAAATGATAATGCTAAGTTTAGTAAAACAATTAGTGGGTATTAAGGAACACGAATTGGATTCCATTCTTAAGACGGGTCAAATACAAACTCGCAAGTTGAGGAAGGTAATGATGTGAAAACAAAGAAAGGAATATATGATGATGAAGTGATGAAGAGTAGAAAGAATAATCTTAAGAAAAGTGGACCCTTTTGTAAGTTTATGTTAAGACTAATTTGTTCTATTTGTTGTAATGATGCAGATGTACAGGACAGTGAAGAGCACTGAAAAAGCATCACCAGGAGCATCATCACTATCATCTGGTACTTCTTTGGATTTTCTTCTATATACTGTTTCTCTCCTTTTATTCCTTCCATGATTCAATCATCATCACATATTTCTATTCTTTTCCTTTTACTTTACTCTACTTGTGATGACATAAAGGTTTACTCCATCCCGATTATTTGTTTATCTTTTACGTTCTTTGTGACATACTGTCTAAGTCCGTGTTAAACTTACTATCGTTAAAGAAACCAACTAGAAAGAAATTAGGAAATGTGGATCATATATTCCAGTTCGGTGTTTTATCTTTTGTCTCGCTATCTCTAATAGAGACAAATAAACAAATAAAGTAAATTATGGAATATTTCTTAATTTTCTTGTTAGATGTCTTACAAAGAGAGTATGGGATACGAGATGGAACACCGAATGGATTAGAAGAACGTTACTCTAGACTAGGCCGTCTTAAGATAAAGACGGTTTTAAATGAGACTCTCTAATGAAATGGACTCAATATTTACAGGGATACAGAGGCAGCAGGGAAATATTCATGAAGAAGGAAGAGAGAGAGGGATGTCTAATGAGAAAGCTGACTCAAATCCTTGTGATTTACTCATCAACCCATCTCCAACTCTTACATCATCAACAGTAATAGAAAAAGCAAATTTGTAAGTTTTGTCTCCTCCTAAAAAAACTGCTTTTTTTACTGTTGTTTTTTCAGTATGCCTAGTTTTTTAACTTTTGTTTTCCCTAAAGAATTTTACCTAAATTGGGTCAACAAAAAAGAAACCCATAAAAAGTGGAAATCAGTAAATCAATGGAAAAAACACATATGGACATAGTAGACACAGATGTGCAATTGTACAAAAGAAATTGTCTTGGTATTGGTAATTTGTTTTTGGTCCAATGTATTGTATGTTTTGTCTTCTTTGGTTTGTTGAAGCTACTTGTATTGCTTTGATCATGGTGTAGAGATATAATGATGGTTTTTTTCTTGCACAATTCAATACAGTATAATGCATACCAATTAGCATCATCCCTTAAATTATTGTGAGACATAGCAAATTCCAAAATTTGTGGTGGTGATTAAGATACATTATTTTTATTCTTAGTAATTGGATGCATAAACCTAGTTAAGAACACTCACAACTTACTAGGGCGTTATCGAATGGACCGAGTTTCGATATTACCCTCTCACATATTTTATATTGTCAAAGTCAATTCACTAATCACATTGGTATTTCAACTTTTATGGTTAGATGTAACCATTTTTAATTGTAAGATTTTACCACAAGCTGACCATAAAAATGGTCACATAAGGCCCTTGTAAAGCCTTTAAACAAAATAGGCAGTCTGAAGTGAGACCTGCTGAAAGATAAATAAGGTCCTTTCACAATTTCTGTCGCACTTAGATCAATGGATAAAGAGTTGTTCTTGTTTAGCTAGAGGTCTTAGGTTCAAGCTCGAAAATGCAGCGATGTCTAAAGTTAAATGCGATGTCTAAGGTTAAACTCATCAGGGAGAGTTTTTTGTTATGCTAATCCTACCCGACTCAAATCCAAACTATGTCGAATAGTAAGTATACACCCATAGAAAAACTGAAATATAAAATATTGTAAGATCGTTTTATGCCATGACTTTACATTAATGAATTAATCAATTGATTTGTTTTTATTGTTGAAAATAAACTTATAATTTACTCAGTACCGTCAGATGTTAGTGAATGTACAGATCCCAAAACACTCCAAAAAAAGTCAAACACTAAAGAGTAGCTCAAATCTCAATGCAAAATGACATTAATTTGTAGCAAGTAGGAAAGTGAATTGTTTACATGGTTTCTTTTAGACCATCCCCAAGCAGTGGTCACGCTAATCAGGTCGTGACCCGGTTTTACTCTTAATCACACCTTATTTATCGTGACCTACTTTTACCCTCCCAAGCAGAAGGTCGCGACCTAGGTCACAAACTCAATCATTTTCCACTTTCCAACATTTCCAATCATTTCCCACAATCTCTACCCCACTAAAACTTCTATCCTATTTTTTCCAATTAACATTTAACTATTAACCTTAACACTAAAGCAAATTAAACTAAACAAAAAAAAAAAACAAAACAAAAAATATTAAACGTGGAAAAGTGTGCTCCTAATCTCCCATTCATTCCCCCCTTTCCCATTCAATCCCCCAAAACTAACTCCCTCTTTCCCAATTAACTCCCCAAACCCAGATCCATCCAAGTGAATATCAAGATTCCCTCCCTCAAACATAAAAAAATCCAGATTTGTAATTTATCATTTCAATTTTTGAAATCTATCATCCGCAAATTAACATATATCCATCCTTTCCCCAAATCAATTATCTCCAAATAAACACCATCTTTTAATTATTCACCTTATATTTTTACATCAAAATCATCTTTTCTTTACCCAAATCATATTTTTACACCAGACCAGCCTCTTTCATCTACTTTATTACCGCCGTCAACATCGTTCACGGCCAGCATCATCACCATCATCGTCTTCACCTCTGCCATGGCGCCATCAACTTCTTCCGTGTCTTACCCAGATCGTCATCATCGCCGTCCAGTCCTTATTTGAGGTAATTAATTTAATCTGCTTTCCATTCACATAGTATTGATGTTTATACAATTAATTTGGTACTTTTTGTTTTAATTCAAGGTGGGTCAAAATATGTCATAATTGAGTTTATTTTATAGATAATTTCATGAGTGACTCAAAAAAAGTATGCCCATATTTTATTTAATCTTTGGTATATAATTTTAATTTTACATCTTATTAAATTATCTTCTTTTTTGGCAGGGAAGAAGAAAGGAGAAAGAGACAGGTTGGGTAAGATTGCAGGTTTCCAAGTCTTTGTCCTTTTTCTTCTTTCATTTCTCACCCATAACCACTCAGAGGGTGCCACATACATGGTCACCAACAAGGTCAAGAAAATGGAGCAGAGGTCATGGGATGACCTTTTGTTGTAGATGGTCACAGATTAACCACATTCGGTCACCGATTAACTTGGTTAATTAAGTCATTAGCGTGACCAAGCAAGGTCGTGACCTCCTTCAAGACCTTGCTTGGGGATGGTCTTAACAAAGCAAATCAAGGCTGTGTTTGTCAATCTTTTGCAACGTCTATCTCTATTAATCTAGCTCGTCTCTTTCTCTTTAATGTTTGAAACTGTTGACTTGGTTTTGAGAGATGCCTAGACCTGGCATCCTATGTCTTTTGCTCCCTATAAAGCACCAGTTTTTGTCAACTTTATCTTTTCAAATTCAACTCTTTGTTAAATCTTTAATTGTTTCGATGATCGGGAAATATTATCCCGGTAGAAATTGGATAACGATAGGACGTTACCCCTCGGCCCTCACACCTTCACTCGTTCTCGTTTTTCGTTGTCTAGTCTTCTAGCTAGCTTTGTATGTGTCATTTATGTTGTTTTCTTCTTTATTGGAAAAAAAGGTCAAAGGAACAAAAGTCAGTTAGACAATCAACAAATTTTCAAACAAATCCGACTTACTTTTAAGATGCTGTGTAAGACTGTAAGTTGATTTAATAAAGGCCTGAACATGTAGAAAAAATGTACTCTAAACTTGGAAGATTAGATAGTTGATGCATGTGTTTGTTGACTGTCTGCATTATGTTGTATTTTCGATAGAGTTACCTGATCGATTTAACTTTGTAGTACGACATTATCGTGTGGTATTATACATGGAGCTGCGACTCAAGTAACACTTTTTTCTTTAATGAATGTACGACGGAATGCCAATTATATCAGTAAAAGTAATGTTCTATGGTTTTTGTTTGCAGAAGTTCATGGTTATTGTCCTTGAATCCAGATGAGCGAGATACATTGAACCAGTATTCGCATCCTAATGCTCTGGGTGAAGCATACTTAAAGGTATAACTGCTAGCCGAATTGGCAAATGTAAGAACAGATTGAAAATCATCCTGAAAGCGCGGTATGTATATTAACATGGGTGCAATTGATGAATTGAATCAGGTGGATGACGGCCGTGAAACAGACAGACTGAAATCAGGTGGCTATTTTTCATCATCGGATAACAGATTGAGTTTAGAGTTCACGTTAGGACGACCAAGCCCAAGTTGGCAACCCATAGATTTCGCAGGCGCCCCCAATGAGCCGACTCTTCTCCAGTGTTAAACTTGTACTAGTCTCTAAGGTTTTTAGCTCTTAATCGATAGACTAGATGTTAGCAGATCTAGTGTTATGTCCAGTCCAGGCCACCATTATTTCTATTACTACTGGCCATATTGTATTAACATCGATAACAATGACAAAAACATGTAAAATCAGGAAATGGTGATTTAGGCTGCGGTCATTTTTTTTAATTAACCTAACGAAGAAATGTCATTTGTTGAATATTGCTTATTGTGTCTGTGTGTGGTGTATCATGTATGTTCGCAGTTTTCTGTATTCGTTGGTGTCAAGTTTTATGAAAGCGGGTTATTTTCGTTCTAATTATTGTATGCATTTTTAAAGAAAATTGTGGCATATTTCTGATAAATCGTTAATCTCACATGTCCAAAAGAATATTACATAATACATATGATGAAATTGATGATAAATGTAAATATCCGAAATCCCAAGTCTTCGATGGTGATTGGCTTGATGAGAAGATTATGAATATCGGAAAAAAAGAGTCTGTTAGTGATTTAAGTGAATTCATCATTTTGTTTATTGTAGGTGTGACATCCCTCAATTTGGCAATAACAATGAACATAGAATGCCATAGTCGGTGTGAAATAATTTAAGGTTCAACGAGCCATATCCCCCCATATTACATCATAAATCGACATTAAAGGAGGGGAACAAGTGAACAAAGAGCATATGAAAGCGGTAAATAAAAGAAGGCATATTTGTTTAAGCACATCCGTTAATCATCAAAGACTAACCTTTGGCAACTCACGCAAGGCATACAAACTAAGATTATACAAGCAAATCCACTTCCAAGGCTATGACCAATAAACCATATTATGGCAATACAAAGGACTCACATCGTCATGACCAAAAGTATATCCACAACGATGCAAAACATTAAGGCACACATTGACGCATATACATACGAGTGGCGGAGCCAGTAATTGACCCCATCGGGGGCGAAAAATCTCAGTGGGAGCGAACTAGTAATGGTGTAAGAGAAATGCGATTTTTTTTTGAAAATTTTAACTAAAAACTTTGAAAATTCCACTCGCCAGCGGGGGCGACCGCCCCTGCTAGCCCCCCCTAGATCCTTACGACTCACATCAATATGACCAAAAGTACGCCAGCATAATGACACTACTCACAACTTCGCAAGGCACAAAGGGTCAAAAGAAGAGGGTGTGATGTCGGAATTGTCGCTACTCCACATCAAAAGAATTTGTAGCTCGGCACCTAACTAATGTAGTTGGGTAAGTCGAGGTCGGTCCGAAGGGATGGTGAATGGGCTAAGTGTATTCGGTTAATCCTAGTCTAGTTCGGTCTAAAAGGTTGGTTGTTTGGAATGATTAAATTCTAAGACAAATAGAAAAACAATTGCAAGTATTAAGATGGTAAATTCGATAATTAAAGGAACTAAGGTATCCCGGTTCACAAGTAAGGTTTTAGGGTAGACTATGGTCACAATAAAGCTTTCACCCAAAGGAGTTGTAAGAAGTTTGTCTCCACCTCTCGGTGCGAGACGGTCCTAGCCTAGGTCGAGTCGGGGTCTCCCCTTTTTCGCTCCTAAGACATGCAATGGTCACACTAAACTCTTATGCAAGTTCAAGCTCTCACTTAAGCATGCAAGGAATAAGAAAGAACTCAAATGACTAGTTCAAGCCTTTCAACAAACAATTGGTGTGCATAAAACATTGCTACAACTCCAAAGGTTCAACCTTTATATCAAAACCACATTCAAACCCTTATTCCCATACAAGTTCCCCCATTTACCTTAGTAATAA
>JAGPOY010006525.1:2556-12816 GCA_018983105.1 Silene uniflora | reverse complement strand
CGTTGGAAAGCTAAGAGGATAAGATTTCATCTCCAATTAGAATCACCTGATTATATGTTGTATAACTCGAGATATGGCTCTCCAAAGTAGACATTAGTGAATTGAAGCTCTTCCTTTGTCTTCCAAGCTCCCTTACTTCTACTAGTTCGTGCTTGGTCTACAACTTGGCCTTTTGACTTGATTATGGGACGGTTTCACGCTTCCCAATGCTCGAGTAACCAGCTCCGACTCTTCCTTCTCCTAATTATGCATGCTCGGGACAGTTTTGGCTCGATTTCCGCTACTTCACAGCTTGTACCTACAAAATGGCAATGAAAGTACAAAGCAGCATATTCGGGGCATAAAGTGACATAATATCACCTAAATGAAATAGAAATGCGTGCTAAATTGGACCGTAAAGTCTATATAAAATGCACGCATCACGTGTTTCTCACACGAATCGGCCCAGGACAAAACACGAATCTCACACGAATGGGCCGTCTTCACCGTTGAATTTTTTTATTTTTTTTCGAACATTCAAACGCAAAAACGATAATACTCGAATCCTATTTTGGCTCTATTCATCACAAATCTATGCCTATTTCAACCTATAAAGTAAACAATTCTAATCTAATCTAACTAATTGAATTTTGTTACAAAAACAAAATAAAACACATACCTTGTTGTTGTTGTTAATGAATTTGAAAAGATGAGTGTAGGAGATGTGAAATTTGAAGCGGTTTCGTTCGTCGTTGTTAGTGAATCGGGTTTCGTTCCGTGTGAGATTTGAATTTTAACAAAAAAAAAAATGAAAAGGGTGGAGATGTGGGTGTTGGGGCGGTTGGGTTGTCCTTGTTGTTGTAAATTGTGATTTTTGATTTTTGAAAAGATGTGGATTTTGATTTTTGATTCGGTGATTTGTGAAGCGGTTTTGAAGCGGTTTTAATAAAATACGAAATTCCCGTCATTGTCTAACAACAAAGTCATTTTGTATAGTTTAAATAATTCAAGGGCAAAAAAGTAATTTTAGGGGGCGATATGAGTAAAACTAGGGGCGATCTTTAGCAAACCCCATTGTAAAATCCCGTCGGGATATCAAAAGTGTCCCACACTTGGCGGGCCCGGACACAGTTTCTCAAGGCATGACGGCCGTCCTCATTGTCAGAAGAGCAGAAGGGACACTTATTAGAGGCACACACCCCATTGGTCAAGAGGGATGTCCTAGTAGGTAGGCGATCCCAACTAGGGAGCCAAAGGAAGAAACGGTTCCTAGGGATAGTGGGGGCAGCCCACTCCATGTCAAAATTAATAGCCGGGTAGTTTAGCAGTTTTGGGCTAAAGCCATAGTCGTAAGCCCGGGAAATAAAGAATTTATCTTAATCTACAAAAATAGAGGCATGAACATCCGAAAAATTGAATAAGGAGATGAGAACACCCTTTATTAAGTAGGTATTAGTAGGAGGAAGAGAAAAGGAGCAATTGTTGAAACATCAATCATTGTTAGCAATATGCTCACGGACAAGGAGGTTATCTCCATCTAAGGGAAGAGGGCCTTGAATGAGGCTTCTAAGGGGAACATCAGTGGCCCAGACATCCGACTAAAATCGGACCGTCTCCCCGTTCACAATCACCCATCTAGACGACTAAGTGAAAAACTGCCAACATTTTCCGAGATTCCCCCATATATGAGGCCCACGATTGAACTTAGTGAAGGATCTCCCGCTAAGGTATTTGGTCCCAAGAGTTCTAGCAGCAAGATTGAAAGGGAAAGAAGTCATTTTCCAACAAAGTTTAGTAAGGTAAGTGTTATTTAAGAGTTGGCTGTCCCTAAACCCAAGCCCCCCTTGAGAAGTAGGAAGGGTAAGGTGATCCCAAGAAAGCAGATGGGTTCCCTTCCTACCACCCACATCTCCCCCAAAAAATCACGCACAATATGATCGATATCCTCGTTAATTTTTTTTTTTGGCAGAGAAATACATTGCATCCAGTAGACAGGTATATCATTCAAAGTGGATTTGATCAGAGTGTACTTACCCGCCCTTGAGAGAAAATTGGATTTCCAAATAGAAAGCTTACTACGAACATTATCAACAATAAAGGACAAATCGTTCCTAGACGGACGTCTACTAGTAAGAGGGAACCCAAGGTACGGACGTCTACTAGTAAGAGGGAACCCAAGGTAGGTTCCCAGGCCATTGGACGCCTTGATGTCCAGAGACATACAAAAACGAGAGGTGAGATTCTTATCAGCGTTGGGCGAGAATAGGATAGTGCACTTCGCTTTATTAACAGAGAGACCAGACGCTTGATGGAAAAGATCAAGAGTTTCTTCAAGTGTCTAAAGAGTCTTGAGATCCACCCTCCCAAAAAGAAGCAAGTCATCGGCAAAAAGAAGGTGGGAAAACTTGACTGCAGAGGCTGCGTTACCAATGGTAAAAGGAGTCCAGTCACCCATGCTACAAAATTCGTCAATGAGTGTAGAGAGGAATTCCATGCAAAGAATAAAGATAAGGGGGACAAGGGATCGCCTTGTCGGATACCTCTAGAAGGGAGGAACCAGTCAGTTTGGGTGCCATTGAAAGAAACCGTTGAAGAGGTAGAGGAGATACAACTCATGATTAGTTGAATAGAGTGGTCATCAAAATTATGGCTGGAGAGGCAGTGCCTAATAAATCTCCACTCAAGGCGATCATAAGCCTTCTCCAAATCAAATTTCAAAGCAAACCAACCAAACTTTCTGATGTGACCATATTTGACGCACTTCACCCCCTTAACGAAGCCCATTTGCATGCTTTTTACGTATTTATTAGGGTCCTTTCGACTTCTTTAGCTTCCTATTTGATTTTCTATCGGATTTGAGCTTTCTTGTAGGTGGAGGAGACGGAACCAAAGGCCTAAGTGAAGATTCGGAGCTAAGTAGAGTAGCCCCCATGGGCTAGGAAGTCACCCCCACGGGATTTGCACTAGGACAAAGCGAAAAGGAGGATTTGTACCTACAACCCAGGCGACTCGAGATGAACCCGGGCGGGTTCTAGCCGACCCAAGCGACTTCCGCACGACCCGAGCGGGTTCAATGAAGATTCAAGCCGGACGGTCCCCTACCGGCCCGAGCTACTCTTAATTACACCGCCATGTCCTTGTGCGACACTCCACCTCTACTTAACCTAATTCTTGTACTTAGTATAAATACTCTTAACTTGTAAATAAAAAGAGAGCCTCCATGAAGAGAGATTAGGCCCAAATTAGAAGTAGATTAGATTAATTACCCAATAATTACTTTAATCTTGTCTTAATCATTACATAACCAAACTTAGATCTATTATTAGTATTGAAGAATTCTTGGGTTGTATACGAGGAATTGACAACTTTTCATCAATAAAAAAGGGGATTTTTTCTTTATTTCCTTTATCATTGTTAAACTTCCTTAAGTTGGTACAATTCTTTAATCTTTACTTAATTTATTGTTCATCCTTGTTAATTACCTTGCTTTATTCATCATGTTTCCTCTTGCTATAATGTTTGACACCATTAATTGCATGACCCACATGATGATGAGTGAGTAGTGACCTTGCTAGGATTAGTGGGGGATTATGGGGAAGATTAAAGGGTAAATCCATATATAGATGAGTTGTTTGGTTGATTAAATTGTTGTTGTATTATCTAGCCTTCTAGTGCACATGTGATGTTTGAAGAAATGCTTGAATGACAAAAGATGCTTTGATTCTCTTATGTCTAAGCATACCTTGTAAGATCGAAAGCCCCAAGGCTTGCTAGACTACCCTTGAACCTCCATCGTAAGATCGAAAGCCTCGGTGGTAGGTTACACCATGCACTAGACTAGTAGGGGAGGTAGGGTGTATGCGTGTCGCTAGCCATTCCCGACCTAAGGGCCGTAAGATCAAAAGCCTCGACCCTATTCTACCACGACCTTGACCAAACACTAGACTCATCCCTTGGATTACCATTTGATCACCCATGTGAACCCACTCTTCCTAGTTTTCCCTTTTATTGATTTAGTCCTTGCTATTTACTTGATTCCCATTTGTTTAGACTACAAACCCTTTAAATCGTGACACTTGCATGATTAGGATAGATAGACTTAGAACTTGGTGCACACCGTCCTTTGGGTTCGACCTCTACTTACTACTAGCTAGTTTGTTGAGTTATAAATGTGTTTGATTGAGTGAAAAACGACTCGCTCATCAAAATGGCGCCGTTACTGGGGACGGTGTTATGTGATTAAGTTCTTGCTTATTTGTCTATTTTAGTTGTGTTTTAACCTTGAGGAACTTGTTTCCTCAAGGTCGTTTTTACCGTTTTTGAGTTGTTTGCGTTTTGTAGTTGTTACTTCCTTTCAAACAACAATGATGATGCAAGGCTTCCCACAAGAAGTGTCTTGCCATGGTAAATCTTTTGGGTACAATTTCAATGGATATAGAGGATTTGAGGAGCAAAACCATATATACTTTCCTCACAACAATGAAAACTCCCACTATAACCCCGATGTTTCATGTCAAAACCCAAAGACCCACCTACAACAACAAAACTCACAAAACCAAGCCTTCTACAATCACTCACCTAACAAAATTTACACCCAAAAACATCATGAAAACAACCAAAATCCTCATGTACAAACCTTGGTACTACAAATGCTTCAAAACCAACAACAATTCTTTAAGCAAGTGCAAAAGGAGAGTGAGGAGAAGTATAAGTTGTTAAATGACCTTGTGGAGTATGGGCAAAAGTTGGAGACTCAATTGGCTCACTTGGAACCTTTCCAAGAGCCTATTGATGAAGGAAGTGATGAAGAAGAAGAGTTTGGAGGGCATTGTGAAGCTACCCTTGTGACCACTTCTCCAACTAAACCTCATCAATTCTTGGGCATAGACGCTATCTATGAGTGTGAATATGAGGGAGTTATGAGAATGGATAATACTTCCATACATGACCCTTGTGAAGACAAATTTGGACGTACCTAGGAGTCAATCAACCAATCCACTACTATATATGGTTGCGAATATGAAAGTGTGGTGTTTGATGAAGAGGATATAAGATTGAGTAAACCAAATATCCTTAGCTATTGCGAATATGAGGAATTCACTTTCAAAGCGAATGTGGAATTGGTGGGGAGGGAGCTAAGATGGAAATATAGCCTCTATTTATGACTCATATGGAGAAAGTGATGATGACAAGCAAACAAATGACGAGGATTATGAGTCGTGCAATGATTCATGGAGCGAAGATGACATGTTAGAAGATGAATGAAGTTGTGAGATTGCCTTACTTGAGGAGTCCATTCTTGAAAAATTTGAGGTTTGGCCTTGTGAAGAGGACGAACATCTCTTTCCCATTGACTTTGAAGACCTCATAGAGCCCACCTTAGAGCTTATGTCTTTTGAAGACGATATTGTCGACCTTCTCAAAGAGGTCAATGTATCGTCAAAACAATACTTGGTGGAAAAGCTCGAGGATGAGGCTATGAACGAACACACTTGTGAAGATTTGGCATCTACAATCTCTACTCCTAAGCTATCCCATCATTAAGACCATGATCATTCTCCTTCTAGGCTTGAAGGATTGAACGATTCAAGTGTCATCATCGTCACTTTCAAAGGAGATGGGAGAGAATGGAAACCTCCCGATGACAAAGATTTCAAGCCTACTAGTTTGAGGAATTGGAAGGGCCCTGGTGATAAGGCCAACATGTAGGGGAGGAAGTGCAACAAGAAACCCCTTATGAAGGATTGACTCTACGCTGTCTTAAGGTGGCCACATTCCTACTTGTGCTTATTTGAGGCCTACTCACAAGCTTTCGATCGGTTTCTAAGAGCTTTAAGTGGCATGGGTCCTACCAACGAAAATTCTTTGTCAAAATTAGTTTGATGGAGTTCTACCTTAAACCATCATTTGTAAGATAGCTCATTCTTAATATTAACATGTATTTCATTATTTTGTCCCAACTACCCTTTGGATCGTCAAGGGTAAGCCTCCCGTGTAAGGACATACCTTGTTCGGTTTAGGGAAGTTAAGGATTCTCCTAAAAAACGGGTAAAGGTATCCCATTTGGACCATCATTACTCGTCTCCAATGTACACCATAATATATAATTTTTGCATGAGAGATGTAAGGGAGAGAGCTTAAGCTTCTGCGAGAAAGTTTGATAGGTGGAATTCAGAGAAGATGGCACGGGGACAGCATTACACGAGCCAAGGGACCAAAGTCGCTCGGGGCAAGAACGACCCACTCGGGTCAGTCAGAAGCCGCTCAGCTCAGACCCAGGTCGCCCGGGTTAAGAGTGCCACCACGGGTCAAGGGCTGCCAGCACGGGCCAAGGGAGAAAAGGGAAAAAGAACAACAACCCTGCTCCAAAACCCGCTCGGGTCTGATGGAACCCGCTTGGGTCGTGCACAACCCGCTCGGGTCGGGAGAAGGTCGCTCAGGTTGGAAGCATAAACCGACCGGTTAACCCTAAAACACTCTCACCAACCAGATTTTTCCTATTAAAAGACCCCCCTCAACCACTCCTCTCCTTCATCTTATCCAACAGAAATCAAAACACACTCTCTCTCAAGAAGCTAACTTACAAAAACTCCTTCCTCACAAACCAATCAATCAACCAAACATGAACACCCGAAGCAAGTCTAGGGCCGTCGCCGCTTCTCAAGCACCCAAACGCCAAAGGGGAGGAAGCTCAAGCGGAACAAAGGAGCAAAGGCAACAAGAAGATGAAATAGAAGATATGAGAATTCGGCAACTCGGACGATTTGCGGAGGTAGATTTTGTCACTGATGCACACCGGGAGAAGTTTTTAGAGCTCTCCGAGATGAAATACGAGCCGACGCAATTCATAGACTATGAAGTCTTGGATCTACTCGGGATAAGGCAACAAACGGAGACCTTCTTTCGAGGTATGGGTCTTGAAGCCCTTTTCTTCACTCAATAGGAGACTTATATTACCTTACTCTAGAATTTTTGAGTAGCCTTCGTGTCACAAGACACCCCGACTTTGATTGTGTCATGACTTTTCGTCTCGGCAATGGACAACACAGACTCACTATTGCAAACTTTTCCGTCATACTCGGTCTTACCATACCTACCACAAACCTTGAGAAGCCGGGTGATCTTAATATTGCCCATGTTTGGACCGCAATCTCCGGGAGGGAATTTGTCTCCCTCAAGAAATGTTATGTCTGTTGGGAATCATATTTCACATATCACATATGTTTGTTCAAAGTTTTAGTCATAAAAACTTAAAGATCTTATGCATGCAATATAAAAACATAAGAATAGAGAAGAAAATTAATCCCTCACAATATATATATGGGACGAAATGGGCACAAGATTAGGACACCTTCCTAATCTTGTTCTTGAGCTTAAATTGGTGGGATGATCCTCCAAAACCTAGTCTCCAAATTAGAAGACCTCCTCTTGATTGCACCAAGAATTGACCCAAAAACTCTTACTAATATTAACTAGATATTTTGCAAGAGTGTTCCTTAATAACACTAATATCTCTAGTACTACTATACTTAGTAATAGTGATGTAATATTAGTGTTTGTGAGTGATTTTAGAGATGGAGAGATTTTGCATGTGAGATAAGTGGTAGTCCAAAAATTGAGCAAATGAATTGCTCAATAATAGAGGGGAAAACCGGGTGGGGGGCAAGGTTGTTGGAGAGTGGTAGACATTTGTTCCAATTCATGCATTTAGATAGGTCAACATATGCATGCTTGCCTTGGTTTTCCAACACCCATTCAAAATGCATGTCAATAAGAACAATGTCTCCATGCTTGTCCCCATAAGCCACCGGTTTTTAAGACCTTATTTGGTCAAAAATTTTACTTATAATTTTTGTCCCACAAATGTTTATAAGTCGTATGCTTAATTATCTTACATAATTAAGTATTAATTTGATCAAATAACACTTATGTGATGCAAATTAATAAACAATATCTACTCAACTTATTGAGTAATATTTTATCATTATATCATCATATAATGAGCCCCATAATTGTTAGTCAGTTAAAATTCACAACCTCTTGTAAATAGAAGTTACTAATTATCTCTACCTCAAAAATCTCTACGAAATCTCAACTAATTTAATAATATAAAATTATTAAATTTAAATATTATTTAATCCCATTAAAGTAAGACATAAACTTTATTTGTCAATTATCACATAATCGAATAACAGACTGTAATTGACTTAAGTTCCCAACTCAAGTCTAATTACCAACACTCACTTATTTAATTAAGGAATTAATTAATCTGCATCCCATACAATTAATTATCTATTTGGGTCGCATCATATAGGTGTAACCTTAGGGGATCAACTGACCACCACCGCTTTCGCGCCAGTAACGTCAAACTCTAGTCAGCCAATCGTTACTTATTATGTTGATCAGTCGACTATATGTGTAAATTATCATCCCTTGCGTATTCTTATTTTTATGAGATTTAATTAATTATGTGTTTACACAATAATTATGTGATTGCACTATTGTTGAGGACACTCACTCCAACAATCTCCCACTTGTCCTCGACAAGTGTGCGTCACCAATTCTCTTGTCCTATTACAATCTCCCACTCAATGCAAGGTCTCTCTCGGGTCGTCCTTGCAAGTGATCATATCTAGAGTGGTTTTTCTCGATCTGGAGAATAACTATCTGACCGGAATTATCTACCGTAGATACCTTCCAAGCGTGGCCACACATTTCCAGTTCACTTCTCCTCGAGTGGCCTTGAGATTTTAAACAACCCTGACAAGGGGTGGACAATTCCTATCGCACCATTCCCTTCGATTAGCCACAACTCATCATGACCCAAAACATGCCCATTTGACCCCAATTACGAAAAGTCGTAGAGCAAAAATCAAAGTCATTCAGAAACTGTGCCATCTTGGGCGAACAGTCTTTAGTCTAAGAATTGACTCAAAAGAATACTATAGTAGCTCTTGCGACGACCAGGCTTTATGAATTTCCAGAACTCTATAAGCGGTCACTGCCCGACAGAGTGTCTCATACAGTCTGTCTATGTGATCGACTAGTCATCCCATATGACTCTATGGCACTTGAACTTGCCATCAATCGCATCACACTCTAGTTACTTCGAGACGTCAGATCACCTCCTATAAGCAACTAGGGGCAAGCACTTCGTCAATCCAGTTCACTTAATGGGGTTCAACATGTCTCTAAATCCCATTTGGATACAACAAAGTAGCAAATAATTGAGTTTACTTAAAACTCAAACGATAAATGTGATTATCATATATGAATAATCAATACAGTATTATTACTTCATATCAATAATCTTAATATATACAATTTTGTATATAGTTGTGCATCTCAATTCAATTGAAATGGCATGACTCATCATGTTTAGCCTACAAGGAGGCCTTGGTTAGCAAGTTACGGCAACACATTGCCCCTTCCCTAACCTTACTATATACTTTTTTCCCTTGGTAATTTATAATCTTGCATTATAAAAACTTTCTGAGTACGTGTCAAGATCCAATCTGGACATAGGCTCTTTAGCCTTGAAATAGCTCCCACTGTCCTCACAGTGTGTGGGACTTGTCCCTCTTGCATATCTTATTATTGCAATTGTACTCAATTTCCGTCGTATTTATTTTACATTGTTCTGTTGCCTAGAATGATTCTAGCAGATTTACTTCTTAATTTGCCGTGATGGTTCTGTAACCATCCTTATGTGTTTTGGATTTTGGTTTCCATGTGAAACCTTAGCAATCTTAATTGTCACTTGTGTAACACCCTTACACAAATGCAAGAACACACTTAGATTTATATCCTTAATGCTTCCTCAAGTACTTAAGGGTAATCCATATGGCTATTTTAGTGATCATCACTTAAATCCGATTAGTAACAATTCATCATACTCAAAGTATATGAAGAGTCATGGATGATAATACATCATTGCGTATTTAATTGACCCAGCACCGAAAGTAATTGAAATCAATCAATCATGTTCAACTCGTTTGAACTTAATCAAGAATCTTATCAACATAAGACTTCTGATTTAACGCTAATATCATATAGATTTATCTCCATAAATCTTGATACTTAGGATGTATTTTATTACTCCAAAGTCTTAAATCATTCTCAATGATCAATATGTCTCCCACATATAAGACTAAACAAAATCACCGTAACTCCCACTGAACTTCATGTATAAACACAACTCCTCGACCTATCGAGAGAAGTTTTATCACATGATCAAAACGTTGACCACAACTCATTAGTGCCCTTCTTAAGACTATCTCT
>JAGPOY010006524.1:0-11162 GCA_018983105.1 Silene uniflora | reverse complement strand
AAGATCAACACTGCAACTGATATCCACCCGACCATTCCTGTAAGAAGATTAGTGGCTGTGAGACGGTCTCAAGTTATCAAACAAATAACCTGATGCAGACTGGTAATTATTCCTACCGTCTGTAAAAACAGATGATGAAGCAGCTTTTAATCCTCCTAAAGCCGATAAAACTGCAAAACAGAAAACTGTATTATTGATAGTGTCCTACACAACGCGCTAATACATATAATTATGAAAAAGAGGAAATAGAATAACAGAGAAATAAGAAAGCTAAACCTGAGATTGAGGGAGCAAGGACAACATGTCCAATAACCAAAGACGTCTGTATCATTGAGACGATTACTAGAGCATTCTTGGAAACAATGGTGTTATCTAAGAACTTCTTGAACCTCGATGACAAGCTTGGTAACTCGAGTTGGTCGTTTGATAGTTGTTGATCCTGAATTCGTCTCTTTTGAAATAATCCAACTTTTACATTGCTACATATCGGAGAATACAATGCAAATGTCGAACCTATTATCAAAGTCACATGGACTCATGAATATTAACTCGTAAGTTAACCGCTTTGTATTTCTTAAACGAAGTTAGCAAGACAGACAGTAGCGGGAGACATACTCTTATCATTATTGTTCGCCCTAAACACAATGAAGACGCACTTGGTCAAGAGTAACAACGCGAGGGTATAATACATGAGAGAAAGAACACCCAGTATGTCGTTCTTGTCTTCAATTCCGTTAGCAAAACTGACTGGATACACATATAACGGCGATGTTCCAATGCCTCCATATATCACACCTAGACTTCGGAATGCTAGTAACAACACCTCTGCTCGTCCCATCTCTCGTCTGTTTCACCAAACATTCTACAGTCGGTAACACATAAATAGACTACAAACTACTACTACTACTACTACTACTACGTATTATCGATAAACACAAACATAATCACACAATGTACTTTTACTTGCGGAAATTTAATAAAATGAATGAAAGTTAAAATACCTATAAAATAATGATTTTTGCGACAGTAATAAAATCCGGATCAACCTAAATTGCAATTAGAGTTCTTCGAACCTAAAACCAAATAAAACGCCAAATTGACGAAACTAATCAAGAGTGTATTTGCATATGAAAACTGAATACATACCTTCTTCGACGGCCTTTGGAAGTGAAGAGAGATTATTATGCAAGAAATATGTTTGAAAACCGGGGTTTCGATTCGGATTCGTTGGGACAAAAAATGAATACATACGTCAATACTAAAGATTTATGACAAATACTACATTAGTAATTTTTACTTGATATGGAAAAGAATTTGGAGAGATTGTCTTACCATATTATTCCCTCCGTCTCGGTCAATCGGATCGGGTCAGCTTTTACTAGAAGAGCAAGTCATAATCGCGCACACTTTCTCTCTTCACCATTTTCTCTGTCTTGCGATTCATCATCTTCTCTACTTCTCTCCTTACCAAAATCTTCAAAATTGCAATCACAATTGATAGAGTTGTAAGTTTTATATGTCCCTTAAATCATGCAAAACCCTAGAAATTGTAGTAGGATCTTAATTACTTCTCCCTCTCATCAAAGCAGGTATGATTTCTTCTTTCTTTCTCATCAACAACAACAACAACATTACCCCAGTGCCTCAATGGCTCCCGCAAATTGCGGGGTAAGGGGGGGTCGGATGTACGCAGCCTTACCCTTGTGTTAGCAACACAAAGAGGCTGTTTCCGAATGACCCAAGATGAAAATTGCGCCGAGAACTGCATCGAAGGACCGCTACTTCACAAAATAAAGAAGCGTAGCCACTTTAGTGAGCCATTTTGATTTATTCCATTATAATCCATAGCCAAAGAGTAATGAATCTTTGGCTCCATCGGAAATATGGAAAATCTTTCTAGGGTTTTCTTTCTCATCATTTCAATTTAATTATTGCTTGAAATTTGACATGAATAATTGTTGATACCAATATACAATTGTTTGAGGTAAATTAATCAGCAAATTTCAGTTGTAGAATCTTTGCTTTTTTTTTTTGTTCATATGTTTAAATTAATTTTGGGTATTTAATTTGATCTGGGTTTGAATTTGATTTATGATAATAGTTTGCTTTTGATTTGGGTTTGGGTTTCAATTCATATGTTTAATAATAGGCTGTTTAGTCATTAGGATGTTGCAGGGGCTTGATATTGTTCAATGGCAGAGAATTCGAAATAATATTTTGGCTAACTCGATTTGGCTGGCTAATGCGGTTTTTCTATGATCTTGTATGGAGCTATGGCGCGTAGAATATTGTCACGAAAGCAAAAAACCATAGTTTGATAGTGTTGGACATAATATTGGGTGCCCCGGGGATAGCTTGTTTGATGAAGATTATGTTATGAGCAAGTCCATGGCCTCCTACATTCCATGTAGTAGCCTGGCTGGCATTACAAGACGATTTTTATTTTATTTTTGATTTCTAAAGTTATGCCACTTTTTTTCGCAATGTAATCGACTAAAAAGTTTGATAGTGTTGCTGTGTTGGACTCATGATATAATTTAAAGCAAGGTTTTTGTTTATGTTCACTTGAGTGTGTACCTGGTTTGTGCATAGTGCATAGTCATATTGGCTGGAACTTTTACCCTTGTACCAAACTCGGGGAAATATTAAGCCAGTAATTGTTTTCTAGCATTGCCAAACCTCACTTCAAGGAAAAATCTCATCTAGGATGAATTCCTCGACTAATTATCTCCCCAAATAAATCTTCCCCTCAAGGCCTCAAATCCTCAATCATTAATGGTAAAGGTAATTACTTGAGAATTGAGATCAAGGCAAAATTGTGTTACAGAAATAGCTAACTTGTGTTACATTAAAAAAAACTGGAGAACTAGGTGCATTCAGTGTTGGAGTGAAAACTGAAAGTACTGGTGGCGTGTATGTGAAGGTCTTTTCTTTTATGTACGGAGTATAGCTGGTGCTCGTTTAAGCCAGTGGTATACTGGTATGTATGTGAAAACTAGTTTAAGCCAGGAGAGCGCAGGGTGCTCGTTTTAATTGAACTACTCTGTATTTGTGTTTTGGCTATCAGTGAAAAAGGTGTGTAGAGCTAGTTGTATCTTCTTTTATGTATGGAGTATTTAAGGTGTTTCTAGTCTTCACTTTGACGCTCCAAAATCTGCAGCCATTCCGACGTGGTTGAATTCGAGATTCATTTAAACAATTCACGTGATTACTAGTTGTTTTGGTGCTACTAATTGCAAGTTCTTGGTGTATATGTGAAGGTCTATTGTTTGAAAGTAATTGTCATTGAATTAGTATAGCTGTGATTATAGTGCTTATGAGCAGCAAATATTATTTGGGTGATTTTTTTTAATAATTATATTTATCTTCTTATAGAACTTTAAGATATTACTCCATTGTAGAAGTATGATTCTTATAACTAATCCATATGTATATCATGCTCTTTACTTTTAGTTTGTGTTGATTTGCATCTTTGTTTACTTCATTGCACTTTTCTTTACTTTCAATTATTTCTTAGTCTTGGGGAGGAAAAAGTGTTAAATGGGAGATGCTAAGAGTGCCCGCATCGCCTTCTCTTATGCTCATATGAGACACACGTATGCATTTACTCCTAAACTCACATCTCTATCCGGCTATCCCAACTCAAAACACTTCAATCTGCACACAAAGCACTCCGTACAGCTTATGGTAAGTACCATGACTCCATTCAAATTTGTTATGTCTAAATTCTGACATTTTCTGTTTTGCTCCTTGCTAGATTATTTGTTCATGCTCGTATTTTGTTATGGAAAAATATGATTTTGTGATGAGTAAAGTCTGGAGTCCCGATGTATTGAGTAGGTTCTAGATTCATCATAACTTCATAAGCCATCTGCAGATAAGCCTTTACGTGCGTTTATGTGTGCGTTTGTCTCAATTTCTTAACATGCTATTAGCTCAATGGTAGAGCGACGTGAAATTTTTCACATTGGTGTGGGTTCGAGTCCCACATAGCATTATTAGTTTTTAAAAACAATAGTATGCAATCCTAACACAGTTTTCATTTTGGGTCATCCAGAAACAGCTAACCCAATGTAAAACTGCGTACCTCCGTTCCCCTTTCCCCGCATTTTGTGGGAGCCCTTTAGGCACTGCGGTAATGCTGTTGTACTGCTTTACCGGTTTTTGCAGCAAGGATAGTTTTACTTGCACAAGAAGCGTATGTAAATTGGCAGTTACTGGATTTTCGGGCACTTAATTACTTGCTGCGCAATTAATTTTATTTTCCCATACTATTGCCAGTTTTGTAGTTCTAATTTTTTTGGTTGTCTATGATATGGAACTTGGTTGTAGTGAACAGAATTGGCAATCTGGATTTTGATAAAAAAAAAATGGACAAGATTGAGCATATGGTGATCTATATTAGTTACATAATGCTTGATAATCTTTTTAACATGTTTTTAGTCGTTACATCTTATGTGCAACTTTAAAGCTCAGTTTTCGTTTTGTTGCTTGATCTGTTAGTATTTGTTTTCAGCCATGGTAATTTTTGAATCGAGGTGTACCCGTGTACAAGTATTGGTACACAATATCGAGGCAGGGGGATGCGCCATGGATAGGAAGCACTCAGAAGTTACTGAAGTGACAAAAAAATAGAGATAACCAGATGGAAAAAATATCCAAGTAACCAACCAGTTTAATCCATTTATAGTTTATGTCTTGATACTGATTTTAGAGGTGCATCAGTTCAGCAGGAAAGTCCATGTGATAAATAGTTGAACTACAGGTAAATCTGTGAAGCATAATTTAAGAACAATTAAGATACTTATTATTAATTTAATTACATGATATAATCTCTTGCTAAATCGGTGAAAAACAATGCTTAAGTGCGATAAACCGAACTTACATGGAAATATGTTGACTGACTAGTGACTACTCAAACATTATACAGGAACAAACAACAGAAGAAAGTATGGTCAATTTTTTTGAAGAGATCAAACAGGTTTGTCTTACAATTCTACTACTATAATGTGTCGAGCAGGAAATGTTCATGTTTATTTTGATTATACAAAATTCAAGTTACGTATCATGTATCCCGTTGGTCTTAGGCCATTAGTCGGAATGACAAGTATCCGTCCAAGCAGTATAAGCAAAAGATCAGCTATCATTTAAGATTGACTTGACATCCGAGGTAGGAGTACCGTTACCAGCCATATGATCAACCAACTTCAGACAGACAGTTTTAATTTCAAAATGGAGCAGTCCATGCGGCATGCGTGATCACGCTATCAACATTATTCGTATGAAGGACTCATCCCACTACAGCCTTCGCCGGTCATGCCTCCAAGCAGCACCACTGGATCACTATTGATCGTATGATTAATACGACAACCTGCATTACCAATTACCCTCTCCTAGACAGACTTATTATCTGAAATTTCTAAACATTCATCTTCAATTCTGGGTTCATCAGGGAAGGCATTAGGTGGAGCAAAACTCTATTGAAATAGTTAATCCAATTGATTATCCAAAATCTGATAACCAAATCTGAACTAGCATCAACCCTGAAACTCAAAGTTTTCTTGCAACATAGCAGTCTCAGAATAAATGTTCCATGGATTCCACAATTTCAAGACTAGAGTCACAAAAGCAGCAAAAATAACCTTTGTTTACATTTCTTTTCCGGATTTCAGCCCCCACAGAAAGGGAGTTAGCAAGAATTTTCCATAGGAACACCTTCCATTTAGATGGTACAGGAAGGTAGCAACACTTCCTTTTGCAGAAGAGAACAATAGCAGGAGGCATTCTTAAAGCATCTTTCTGAGTTTGATGTTGCTGCAAATACATTTGAAGGGCCAATAGCATACCCCGATTTGACCGAGTAGTCTCCATTAGGGGAAGGACTCCAGTCGAATTCATCAGGAATCTTAACCACAGGGATATTAGTAGCAAGAATCTTGATGAGTTTAGACAGCATATGTCATCTTGACTCTCAACAACTTCTCGGGAGGAATGCCGAGTGTCTTCTTAGAGCGCCTCAAATTCTTCTCAATGAAATTATAAGCGACATCTACGACAAACCTCACCCAAAAACTAGCTCCTCTCTTCGATACGACTTCTGGTTCCCCCATGATGTGCACTATCCCGATACGAGAAGATTCTTCAATCAAGTGGATCTCTTCATCAGGGCTAGTCATATCCAACTCTATGGAAATTTCGCCATCATCGTCATCGTGTGGATGCACTATTTGACTTGTTCGGAAATCTGCCTCAATAAACTCCTTGAGCCCTTCAACAAGGAGGCTCTCAAGATGTTCGTTCTTGTCAGCAAGATCGTCATATCCATACTTGACAACGCAACCAAAGATAAAAGCATCCCTAGGGTGCATTCTATGGAACATGTATCGATCTTTGCTTGGTACTGACTTGACAGACAACCACTCAACCGATACAAACACGACAACCGACTGTAACACACGGACATTGTCGGTATATTGCTTGAACACGGGAGGAATTCCATGAACGGTGTCAGAGTAAAAAATGGCCAGCCCGGGAATTCGATGCAAGTTCATCATCTCCCCTATATCCTCGGGTGACACCACGAGTTCCTCTTCAAACCTGTTTTTCTTTCGATACACGTAGTTCCAAACAGCCATGATCGAAAGCAAGAGACAGGCAAAGGAAATCGGGAAGTATCCTCCATGGGGGAATTTATAGAGTACCGAAGACATGTATAATAACTCCACAGACATGATACAATACACGTACATCATGACTATTGCCAACTTCTTTTCCCAAATGATTATCATCACTAAAATCATAAACCCGGAGGTAATGACTTCAGCCAATATTACAGCAATTCCTGCATTACACAGATTATTATAAACCCAATTTTAGTTACTGAACGCACGGTTAGCGATAAATCTACCGTGTTTTAATGGACAATAACTGACGCGAGAGAGCAAAACATACCATACATATCTCCAATCCTCCCGGGAGTTCTAAAAGCTAAGATGACCATGACACTAGCAACCATGATAATATAATTAACTTCTGGGATGTAAACTTGTCCGTCACAGTCCTTCGAGGTGTGAATGACCGTAACACGTGGGAAGCACTGTAAAGCGAGAGACTGTTCAATGATTGAGAATGTCCCGGAAATCATAGCCTGACTCGCTACTATTGCCGCTAGAACTCCAATGGCAAACATAGGCCAATACAATGGACCTGTGGAGTTTTACATTAAGATTAGTACATAAAATAAGAAGTTGTTAACATAACAAATTAAAAGATCGAAAAAGAGTAGTATATAATAACCTGGTAAGGAATTGAAAAAAGCATTGGCGACCTCATCTTCGTGTAGTCGAAGGTAAGCAGCTTGGCCAGAGTACGTTAACATGAGTGCAGGGTATACGATAAGAGACATGCTTATTTGAATCGATTTTACTGAGAAATGACCCAAATCCGCAAATAAGGCTTCGGTTCCTGACACATTCAAGCATATATATAAGCATATACATCAATGATATGCCGGGATTAACAGCTTTGATAACAGTGGATAGAATGAAACCTGTAACACAGAGAACAACACCACCGAGAGACATCCAAGCTTGTTTGCCGTTCCGGATGAAATACTGAATGATATGGCAGGGATTGACAGCTTTGATAACAGTAGAATCATATTTGATTAAATTGTAGAGTCCAATCCCAGCATTCATCACGAGCCAGATGGTGACAATTGGAGCGAAAATAAATCCAACTTTACCTGTCCCATATCGTTGGACGAAGAAAAGCAATAACAAGATGGCAACCGATATCCACACAACTCGTCCTGTAATAAACAGTTAGTCTCATGTAATAACTCGATAACACAAGATCGGTAATCTAAATTAAATACTACCTTCTGTAAAAAAAGATGATGAAGCTGCTTTTAAGCCTCCCACGGCCGATAAAACTACAAGACATTTAAACATCTCTGTAAGTTACATAATCCTAATATCCCTACACAATGATTTTGGTATTTTGGTTGTACAATTAAACCTGAGATAGATGGGGTGAGGACTCCGTCTCCAATGACTAAGGAAGTCGAAAGCATAGTGACGGTTAGCAGAATGTACTTGGCGACCAAGCTGTTTTCCAAAAACCTTTGGAGTCGTGTCATCGAGGGCTGCGCTTGTTTTCTTTCGGTTTGTTTAGTTGGTAATAATCCAACCTTAGAATTTCGACATAACAGGGAATATAACGCAAATGTCCCACCTATTCCATCAAGAATATTCGGAGATTAATTAACTCAAATAAGCATAAATAATAAGTTTGAATTCGATTTAAATCTATTGAGGATGAGAAAGATTGAAGACACACCTCTACCATTGTCATTAGCCCTTAAGACGATGAAGACGTACTTGATTAAAGGGAGCAAAGTGATAGTGTAGTAGATAAGAGAAAGAACTCCCAAAATGTCATCACTGTGTTTAATCCCAGTCGGAAATGTGCTTGCATAGACGTATAGTGGCGATGTTCCGATGTCACCATAAATTACTCCTAGACTTTGGAACGCCAACGACAACATCATTGTCCAACTCATTTCCATTTCCTATTTCATCAACATATATTCACATAAACTCGAATAATAGTAACTTACTATTATATAAAAATTCAAATAAAACCGTCGTACATAAATAACAAACTAGTCAAGAATATTTAAGAGGATGAAGATATGAACTTACAAATACTCAAAGAAGAATACGGAGTATTATGTTAATTAATGCGGAAGCGTGTGATGTATTGTTGTTATTGATGTAATATGAGATGATAATGTATTGATTGAATGAATATAATGTGAATTTCGTTTCAATAAACTTGTAATTGTTCTGATGATGCATACATGTATATATATATATAGGATATGTAAATCGACATTAGCTGACTAATCTTGACTAACCTTAGTTAGTTGATGCTTAACTAACTCGGTTTACAATAACAAGCTCATAACTAACTAATCTTCTTGTACTTTAATAGAAGCTAAGGACTAAGGAGAACCAAGGAGTGTTTTTGTGTACGTAAAACTCAATGCATGCATGCACCACTACTATTCTTTAAGGAAAATGAGATGGCGACACCTGGTGTTTACCTACGATGTTGGCGCAAAAACGAAAACTACTTTACTATTTTTTATATTTTTCTATTTTTTTAATTAGGGTGTAACACCAGGTGTCGTCCAAGCACTCCAACAACAACATCAGAGCCTTAATCCCTAAATGATTTGGGGTTGGCTGACATAAATATCATTTGGAACCGCCATAGGTGAACGCACATCTCAAAAAGCGAAAAAATAAGAAAGAATGATGGGCCGAAGACCGGACCAGATTTTTTAATTCCAATTCCAATTCCAGTTCCGGTCCGGTCCATTTTTCCAGTCCGGACCGGATTTTACCCACCCCTACTCTAAAGTACTTCTGAGTTCTGAGATTAGAAAATAGTTATTTTTTTTTATAAAGACTGTCTATAACACAAAAGTTATGTAAACGTGTCAATTAAAATTAATACTTCCTCCATTCAACTCCACTCTACCCTTTCTTTTTTCACGTTTGTCAACGCGACTTTTACGCAGTAAATATCGTTAGCTACGTATTTACAAAAATTAGAAAAGTTAGATATTTTTAATGTACTCATAATGACGAATCAAACAAGATCCCACATAAATATACTTTCACTTACGTATCGAGAGAAAATCGAAATCGAATACTCACTCGTGAATAGTGTACCAAAATGAAATTGATAAAGTGGAGTTGGATGGAGGAAGTACTCCATTATCGACAAATTGAGTAAACAATTACATACTAAAAATATAGGTTTTACAAACTTTTTAAATAAGGCATCATTTCACAAGAATTTGTATCTAGGCACAATAATCTACTTTAATCTAATGTAAGTAGGAATTATTATTTTTAGGACAATGATAGGGCGCCACCGGGTGACGCCCAAATTGGGTTATTTTTTTATTCCATAGTATGGCAAGCATGTGTGTGTATTTTAGATCCAAGGTTGTAACCATACATGGGTAAAGCTTAATGCCGATGTGGATAACTCTATGACACAATGGGCCAATGGGGTAAAGAAAGCTAAATGCCGATGTGGATAACACAAATTAGCTCTCTTATTTCTGTATTATGAGCCAACAAAGCCCATGCACCCAAAAACTCTACCTCTACTAATTTTCTTAAGAAGGTACCTTAGTGGGCCTTGATTTCATATTGCACACACCCATACATAGGTTTAGTGAACGGGTCAATTGGACAGGGTTTGGGTTGGATCAATTCGAATTCGGGTCGGACCGGGTTATTTCAAGTTCAATTCGTTATTGGGTGGATGGTAGGATAATGCCTAATATGCGATAATAAACATTCGGATTGGGTTGAATAGAGTCGAGTTAATTTAGGTTTCGGGTTGAATTCAATTCCTCAATTCGGGTTCAGGTCGGGTCATTTGAGCGAGTCAACTTTACCTAATCTACCCCTACATTTCGGTTTTTCCATGCCAAGGTTATTTATTGCCGACTTGGGTCTGGACTCTAGACCATCTCGTGTGGGCCTAAATGCATACGAGGTTGTTCCATGTCCACGCCTAGGAATTGATGTGGTGGTTTCGTGTCCGGTCTTAGGTGGAATTGTGATGGTTCTACGTCTGTGCTTGCGGTTTGGCCGTGGTGGCTTCCTGTCTGATCGCTTAGCCCTTTTTTTAATTCGATTAGTTTAATGTTGTTTTTAATTTTTTATTAGTTTAATACTAATTTGTTGTTCGATTACATTGTTAGTAATTGGTCTTAGTTGTTAGTTTCGATTAGTTCAATTTGATGTTTAATGTAAGACCTTCTTATATTCTATAATATACGGAGTACTCCGTATTGTATAGTTCTTTTATTACCCAAATTATTGCGAAATCGAAAAACATTATGATAACTAAAAGATTATTTATTTCATAATATACATAAATTTTTTTAGTTAATTAATTCAATTCAACTCATTTTAGCTTTCTCAATTTCAATTGAGCCCCAATAAGTTCACTTGAGCCCCATTTAGCTCATTTTAGTTCAATTCAGTCCAATTCAACTTACTTCAGTTCAGTTCAACCCAATAAATTAAGTTCAATTCTATTCCGCGCCGTAGTAATTTATCAATAGATAA
>JAGPOY010006523.1:0-10261 GCA_018983105.1 Silene uniflora | reverse complement strand
TGGCAATTGGGTCCCTACAAATGCTTATCGGGCTGTAGCTTCAGGCATCCCTGTGATTTTAATTGAACCAACCAATCAGTTCTTTAAAGGGCAAAGAATATATGGTGGCTCATATGGTTTTGAAAGACCGTAACATACCTGACAAATGAGCAGAAAGAGAGAACCGTTGAAGAGATGAATATGGGAGTGAAGAGAGCAGTGTTGGGGAGGCTTTGATGGGACAGCCGATGAAGATGAACAAGGGAGGTGAAGGGTTTTGATGATGGGTTTTGAATGTGAAAGAGCAGTGTATGAATGACAGATGATGGGTTTGGAGGGAGTATATGTTTCAGCTTTGTTGGCATAAGTCATGCCAAGTCAACTGCCAAGTCATTTCTAGTCAGCTGCTTATTTGGCAAGTCGAGTGCCAACATGGCACTTAACGCCTCAAACTGACAGAAAAAACGAGATTAGCTACTGATGGGCCTAACTAATTAAGTTTAGGGGCACAATTAGTAAAGTGCTATACGAAGGGGTACAGTTGGAAAAAGTGAATGCTACAGGGGCACCAATGGGAAAAACCCAAAAAAAATTTATATAAAACTTCTAACCTTTAATAATAATATAGTTATTAAAATGACTTAATTTTTGTATTCTTTCAATATAATTAATGTGATCATTTGAATATGATTAAAATTAAAATATTAATATTAAATGCTTTAATTTAAAAAAAAAAAAAAACAAAGTGGTTAAAAAAATGGTGTTGAAACTAATTTTTGCCCCATATTCTAACCCTAACCTGATTTGTATTCGATCCACCCCGTATTTTGACCACCCCGTATAATCCGACCCTACTCACCCGACCTATTTTAGGGGGTGTTTGGTTCACACAAAAGAGATATGGAACTCGTACAAGTGTTTGTTTGACCAATATAAGGGTTTGATACTCATGAGGTACGTGTTTCAATGAGAGGGGTGAGTATGAAATTGATAGCCATAAGTATGATGTTATAATGAAACAAAAATGTGAAATCAAAAATTATGGCATATTGACATATTGTAAATTGATTTTTTTATGTAATTTATTCAAGTATATACGGAGCAATTATTTTCATGATTTTAGAACATTAAAATTATTTTTTTAAAATATTTTATTTTGCATATTTTAACCTTTAATGGAGTTTTAAACTCATACCACTACAAATTAAAATAAACATTAGCTATGGGGAATTAAAGTAACAATTCCTAATTTGAAACTCATGCTCATGCATGAAACAAACGCCCGTTAGAGATTGGTATACAGTAGACCATTTTACCTGAGCAAGATTTTTGGTGTTGACTTTTCTGTTGAATACTCCGTATAACAGTCTAAGTTTGAGGAAAACTCAGTCAAAATCAGGATGATTTCTCTGCTGTTGATTATTCCTGTTTAAGCATTTTGTTGTTAAACCCAACGTTAATTGGAGGTTGAGAATGCTCCTAACAAAAGGAAAGAAACAAAATTTGAAAATCCATGTGACGCATTGTCTCAGACTTTTGTCCTGTGCCTTCACTTTCTTCCTCTGTCATTTTTTAAGTTTACATGTGACGCGCTGCAAGTAAATGTACCCGCGGTCTTATTCCCTTCCTTTAATACTTCTTCCATTTTGATCATACGAAGTAACTCTTTTATCCCTCTCAAACCTCAACCACCAACATATTTAAGGGTAATGAAAGAAACAAGTATTTAACCTAGAAAATTGTTACGAGGTTTATTCTCATAATTTGATTTTAGCAGAATTCTATTAGGTGTTCCTTCGTTTTGAGTGATTAGCTTAAAATGGAGATGTGAATCCTTTCTTAAAGTTTACCGGAACTCGAAAATTTGTGCATTAGATTGGAGATCTCGTTCCTGTGACCACACCTTTTTTGCATTTTTTCAGCCTTTTCTTTCTTTCTTTCTTTGTGACCAAGATTTTGGGACTTCAGTGCACAACTTTCTTTGAGAGTCGACCTTTTGTGCCTTTATTTCCCTTATTTTCTTATGTTACTTCGGGTAATCGGAATTTTTTTATTTTTGATTACCGCTTTCATCCGTAAGGTTCTTATGGGTAATTTCGATTCACCTAGTTTTCTTTCCTTATAAAAAAAAACCATATTTAAGAGTAATGTGGAAGTAAGAGAAATGAGAAGCTACGGAGTAAAAGAGAAAGGGTTGTACTTTTTCACATACAGATTTTATTCTTTTACATATGTCTTTTACACCTTTACCCTTGTTATTTTTTCTTTCCCTCACCCACTTGATTTTTCTTCTCCCTTTCATTATCTCCCTTCACCACCACCACCACAACCACCATCACTGCCGGTACCACCTTCGTCCACACCCCTTGTTACTGTCGGTCCAATGGCGAGCGGTTCTCCAATCGACCTCACTCCAGCCGACTTTGGCTCACTTCTCTGGTCGATCAGTTTCTGTCGAAAAAGAGAAGTTCCAAAAGGTACAGCCCTCGTGAGTCGTGACTCAATATGTACACATGTATAGCGTAGCTCGGACAAACTAGTTACTATGCGTTGCTTATGTCGCGCGCGCACACGCTAATGTTTACTCATCGTACTTTCATTGCTGGAATTTTAGCCCATCCAAAATAACATTTTAGAATTGCTAAACAACCAAATTACCTTACTAAATGGAATCACAAATTCTCATTGAAGACGGACACTATCCGTCACAAGTTGAAAACGAGTCATGCCTCTCTCACAACATACAAGTGGCAATATCCATAGGGGCTCCATTTCCACCCCACTTGCCCTCCCATTTGTAATAAAAGGAGCATGACCCGTCTTTAGCTTGTGACGGATAATGTGCGTCACAAGCAAGACGCATTGAAATGGAATATTATCATCCATTATTCAAGTTTTTATAATACTCCCTCCGTACCACACCAAAGGTAACGTAGGAAAAAGGGGAGTATTTACGAAAAGGTGGAAAAAGCAAGGGTAAATTGGGAAAAAAGTAGGTGGAGTATGTAATTGTGGGTTGGTAGGTGGGGTATGTAATGTCATTTTGTGTAAATATCAAATGAGTAAGAGGATAAATTGGTAATGTTATGGAGCAAATAAGGAATGTTACCTTTGGTGTGATACGTCCGTTTATAGTAAGTGTTACCTTCGGTGTGGTACGGAGGGAGTAATTAGAAATTAGATTCAATTTTTGGAAGAAAGATAAGATATAAGACTTGATGTCTAGGTTTAGAAACACAAATTCTCATTTGTGACAGACATATCCGTCGCAAGCTTGCGACGGGTTAAATAATACCCACATGGATAGATAAGACAAAAGCAAAGTGCCTAGGGAGTAGCATTTTGTTTTGTCTTATTTACCCATGTGGATAATATTTGACCCGTCGCAAGTTTGTGACGGATATACCCTTTACATGTAAGACTTGCTGAGAAACACAAATGGTATCATATGAGAAGTTAATGAAAAAGTGTAGGTAAATAATAGAAGTTGTACCTATTTGAAAACGTAGTTCCTAAGAAAAATGGCCTAAAAAAAAGCACAAATTCTCATTTGTGACGGGACTATCCGTCACAAGCTTGTGACGGGTCGAATAGGTACCATATTAGTGTGAAATGGGCGGATGATAACCATATAGGTTTGTCAACTTGTGAGTGGTCACTATTTTAATATGTATTGTAGCCATATTACATTTGCAAGAAAATTGGAAACATTTAAGTTCAAATTAGTTACAAATTACACATTTTTCAAATACACAACTTGTCACTATTTTAATAAACATTGTAACCTATTACATTTATAAGAAAATTGGAAACATCATAAATTTAATAAATATAAGCAGATATATAACCATTATAACGGACTATGTAGCCATTTCAGTTATATAACATTGAAATTAAAATTGGTCACAAATTACACATTACCTAATAGACAACTTGTCACTTCATATTTCATATTACACATTTACACGCGAGGTCACTTTTTTACCATTTGCACATAATATGATACTCCCTCCCATCCAGACCAAAGGTAACACTTGCTTTATCACACTTGCCGAGGCACGTTTTGCAACGTGAATATCTTTAGTTACCCATTATTAAAAATTATAAAAAATTGATATTCTTATAGGATTCATGACGATAAATCAAACAAGATCTCACATGACTATGTTTGATCTTATAGATTAAGAATAATATCAAAGATTCCCTACGACCATGAATAGTGCCAAAAAGCAAGTGTTACCTTTGGTCTGAATGGGAGGAAGTATTATTCAACCCGTGGGGAAATAAAATGAAAAAGCATGTGGGTGAGGTAATCTATATTTGGTTGCAGAAGCTTTCGTATGAAGGCATTTTAGCTATTAAATCTTAGGAGTTTCGAAATTGATATTTGAAGGTGGGTTAAAAGTCAAAGTCAACTTACCTCGCTCATCCAAAAAGAAAAAATAGGTTTAGTCCTATCTTAGACAAACATTAAAGATACCACGTAAATTTTTCTTTGTCTAAATCATGGAATCAGGGTATGGTCGATGCTGAGGGCATTAACAATAGATGAACCTCCAATAAGTTTGTTTTAATGTCACATAAGCTAATGTACAAACTCATTTACCTACAAACCTCAAAGCAACAATAAATAAACCTTTTCAAGGTTCATCACATGGCCCACTATACTATTTATTCTCTCACATTCTCTCTGCACAAACCTGAATACTATATTGTAACCCCTCTCATCGACGAACCTCAACACCCATGTCCAACAATAGAGGGTTTGTAGACAAACCTCTAAAATAATTGACACATCATCTCACAAACCTATTGACAAACCTCTATTGCTAAGGGCATTAGCAATAGATGAACCTCCAATAGGTTTGTTCTCATGCCACATAAGCTATTATACAAACTTTTTTACCTACAAACCTCGTGTCAACAATAAATAAACCTTTTCAAGGTTCATCACATGACCCACTATACTATTTCTTCTCTCACACCCTCTCTCCACAAACCTGTATACTATATTGTAACTTCTCTCATCGACGAACCCAACGCCCATGTCCAACAATAGAGGGTTTGTAGACAAACCTCTAAAATAATTGACACATCACCTTACAAATCTATTGACAAACCTCTATTGCTAATGCCCTAATGTCATGAGGAGGAGTGAGGGAGTAATAAGGAATAAAGAATAGACAGATATAAAAAGCAATATTGGCACGTAAAAACTAGTAGAAAGTGCAGTGGGTACTGGACTACTGGGTACACTTGTACCAGAATAAGGTCTGAAAAGAAAATTCAAAAGCGAGGTAAATGCGGGGCCTACTTCTTACTGTTTGAAAAGGCTGTAATTTAATCAAAGATTCCCTCCCAATTATCTGACTACAAATGCTAACTACATTTACCTGAATTTCTTCACTCGTCTTTTTCACTGTCAATTCTCCCTGCCTTTCTTTTTTTACTCTTTATACCACCCACTGTACCCTTCTCAAACATTTCCTCCAATCCCATTTTTTTTTCAAAATATCCTCTCTTTATTCTCTCCTACTCTCCTCTGTATAATAATATCGTTATTTGCTTATTAGGAATTTAATTGAATTTAATGTCGTCCATGTCATCGTACACCCCGACGCCCCTGGCATCGTACACGACTCACGGGTCAATCGGGGCAGTTATTGGAGTTTTAGCAGCTGTACTTATATTATGCATTGCTGCTGTTTTAATAGGAAGGCTTTGTTCGGGTAGGGGAATAAGGGGTACAACACATTATGATATGGAAACTTGGGTTGAAACTAAATGCTCTTCTTGTGTTGATGGTAGAATTGTTGTATCTCGACCTCCTCCACCGCCTTCTCCTCCTCCACCTCCTCCGCCTATATCAACCAACGATCGTCCCGACGAAGGGGCCAGTGCTGGCGTTGCCCATGAAGAGCCATCTACATCAAATCCTGGTTCATAATGATTACTTGGCAGTATGTTGAATTTGTTTATTCTTATTGTAATTTTTGTTTTTTTTTTTGGGTTATTTCTGATTTTTCATCCAGTTTTTGTGTGATGAATTGATGATGATGTTGGTTTAATTCCTCAATTAAAGAGGTTTTTGTGGTTTGTCACGTTGTGGGATGATAAAATTAGAAATGATTTTTTTTTTATTTGGAATATTAAATTGGTGACTGTCCGGAAGATATGGTGGTTGGTCTTTTGGTACATTTTGATTATACACTGATTGAGAAATCTGGGCTTTCCGATTTTGTGCTGCTTTCTTTGCTTTACTATCCTACTCACCTACATTGTTTACAAGCTCCTTCGCCCGATTTCCGGTTTTTATTAGCGGGTTGTTCTTATGTCCTCATAATGAATAAGGGTAGTAGTTAGCCGGCAAGCTAGCTCGACCAACACGACCCAAACACAAGGACAACCCATGCATTACTTAATTCCATGTTGGCCTGACTCACTTTATCACAGACACGTATCTGGCCGTGTCACGGCTGACTATGGACCGAGCTTGGTTACTGTTTTTGGAAAAAAAAAAAGTATCACACAGTCTAACATCCCCAATCCAAAGGCCTAAACTCGCAATCCTGCATAGTTGAGCATGTTACCACCACGGCATAAACTAGACCAGGCAAATAGGCCGTGTTCGTGATTGTGTTATATAAAATAAGTCATGTACCTCTCAACCCTAACCCAACCCGTTTACTTAAATGGGTCATACACCTCAACCCTAACCGAACCCATTTAATTTTCTTATAACCCAACCTAACTTAGAGCATGTTTGACCTAGATTGACAAAAATGAGTTTTTGTTTTTTAAGCCTAATTTCCAAGAAGTGTTTTCAAAATCAGAAACAACTAATTGCTGCTTCTATTTGTAAGGGTAAAAAAATGGTTTCTGAGCTTTTCAGAAACTCTTTTCAACTTTTACATAATTGTGTGTTTAGCCAATTTATGTTTTTTTGGCCAAAAAACGAGTTAAAAGCACTCATTGCCACCCTAGAACTTAGATTTTTCTAAATTTGCCATTGTAAACTATTTTTTTTCTATTAGTGCCACTCAAGAATATATATTAATACAACTATTGCCATTTCTCAAACTTGTAACCTCCTATTGGAGGTAATTTATATGTTCCTTTTTCTTTTTCATAAAGTTAAATGATAAATTAACGAAAAAATTTGTTTCATTTACGGTTTTACATGTCCTACGACTATATTTTAATTTTCGCCTTTTTTTCCTTTTCTAACAAAAATATAATGTTTTTGTATACTTTTGAATTTTTAACTGAGGTCGACAATATTTCAAAATCGAGATACACGGTTGATTATACTTTTAAACTTTATCGTAATATACTCAGTGAATGTTTTTCGAATATTTAAGTTTCCGCATTTTAACACCAAACTCGATGGAGACGTCTCTCACTGTTGTTGAAAGACTACTTTTTCGTATACCTTTATCTTTATGTATTATTCGTAACCATTATTATTGATTGTGACTCAAAATGACTTTTTCATTTGGTACATGTTTGCATAATAATCTTACCTATTTTATCATAAATTGAGAGTAACTATTTTTGTAGACCCCATTATACATTATACGACCCACTTAATTAATTTTACTATTATTTTTATTTCAAATTGCAATGATTATCCAAATAAATTTATTTAGAGACCTACTTACAATTTAATATTTGGGAAGTGTACCAATTATCTAAATAACTCGAGCAAATTTATGTTTTTGATATTGCAGAAAGTACTATTTGATTTTAAAAGCATTGAAAAGCTAACAACAGAACCACGCCATATTCGTCGTAGCGAAACATAAATTGAGAATAATGTTCGACGCTTTAAAAGATATTAATTTAATATTCATCACTTTGTGGTCTCTTTTCTCGTTTTATTTGAATGTGTAGCAGTGTCGCCGAGTTAATATCTAAAAAATACGAAAGAAATACAAAAGATAAAGAATATTATTCATTAATTTAATTTTGAGTTTAAATTAAAGGAAAAGAATGAAGAAAGAAAATACCTGCAATAGCAGGTTAAAAGTTTTAAAATGGCAATAAGTGTCGTAACAAATGTTCTTGAGTGGCAGTTATAGAAAAACAAAATTTACAATGGCGAAAATAGAAAAAACTAACATTTACAATGGCAATGAATGCTTTTATCTCGCTAAAAAACACTTTAAAAAACTAGGCCAAACACACACTTAGTTTAACCAATTTGTTTTAAACTCCTCAATTTTCTCTTACTCAACCCATTTAACTCATATGACCCGTTTAACCCAAAATGCCGTAGTTAATCAAACTTTCCGCTTCTAAGATTACTTAATCAAAATTTGAAAAACAAAACTAATACAGAGTACTTTCTTTTGCAATAATCTAGTACTTCATTTTAACCAATATAGATAAACGGGTTATTTGTGTCGGGTTCGTGTCGTAAGACCACACCCTAACCCAACCCATTTAACTTTCATGTCGTGTTCGTGTCGACCCAATTACTTAAATGGTTCAAAATGTCTCAACCCAAACCCAATAATTTCGTATCGAGTTCATGTCGTGTTATCATGTCGGGTCACTTTTTGCCGGCTCTAGCCATAAACCATGCTAGTGCAATAAAATCAAAAACTAGAATAAAGTTATTAATTAATTAATCTCAACTTAAATAGCTTATAAACCAAAATCCAAATACTTATAGGGTTTAAATAAGACTTGCTTAAGACGGACGTATATATCGGTATGATGTTTGTCCTAACTCCTATATATGCAAATGGGTACTGATGATGCCTACCGGGAGAAGAAAAAAAGCACGGATGCTTTCCTAGTGTTTCCGTGGGCATTACTTTTGTTGGTGAGCCAACACACACTTGCGACGGTCGCTGAGATGAGGGAGGAGTTGCGGACGCCTTGAGTTCCGGCGTTTGATAATGGTGAAGAATTTTTTTTTTTTTTTTTTTTTTTTTTGGAAAAGTGTAACTCTGGAGAGAGAAAACATTACGGAGTAATGGATATCGACAATAATGACTTGCTTCAGTTAGTTAAATGATTAACTCTTATCATGTGTCCATCGGACACACTTTAGAAAAACTTACAATTAAATTACATCAGAAGATGTAATGTAACACCCTCAATTTCCAATCATTTGAAAACATTACTTTAAAAAAACATGAATTTTGGAGGGGGATACAAATATACAATGAAATCGGGTTGCAATAGTGACAATAGCAAATAAAGGGTAATAATAAAACAAAGTTTACAACTTTTCTAAGTAGGAAAAATGACAAAATATTATCTATTATAGTCAAGATTTTTCAAAATACTACATATTATACCTATTTGTTAAAATTACTACCTATAAAGTTATTAATCTTCCTAAATTGCTACCTTAGTCCTTATACCTAAATCTATCTATATATTATTAAAATGATAAACCTTAAAAGCCACGTAGACAATGACACCTTGAATTAGTAAATGTCACCTAGCATTACCAAAATTCCACATCACCAATCCTCCATGTAGTATGACGTGCTTAATTAAGAGGGTAATTCATGTTCGTATAATGATCCATTTAAAAAGATACACAAACTAAAAAATATTTACATAAAAAATAAATTAGCATAATAAACATGAAATTTTGGCCTTTTTAATTTCTAGATAAATTAAACAACAACTAAAAGTCAAAATTCATACTAAATTTTAAATTTCTACGTTTATTTTTAGAATATTTAAAGTAACAAATAAATATGACATAATTCTAATTTTACGCCGTTTATGAAATAATAAAGAATTTGTAAATATTAAGGGCAAATAATAACATACTTAACATTAAACATTGACATTTTAATTTTTAAAACTAGAATTAGTTAAACGAAAAATAAAAATTTACATCACTTTTAATTTTAAACTATTTATATGTGCAACTCTTTCTTAAATATTATTGCAATAAACTTGCTCCATTTCATTAAATTGAATACATATCTAAATCTATAAATATGATTTATAAATAAAAGGGAAGACAAAATATCTATCATCTTTTAGTTCGTAAGATAACTCCCTAAACAATTCTCATGTAATGTGAATTTTGTTAAAAAAAAAAAAAATTAAAGTAAACCTTTTATATTTCATTTCTCATTACTCTATATTTATGTTTATATTAAATTTGATAATAATTAAAATGAATGCTCAAAAGTCATAAAACATTTCTACATATTTATGTATATACTTAAATTTGATAGTAATAATAAAAAAAACCAAAAGTCATAAAATGCATCCTCATTTGGCTATAAAAGTTTGATGCAAGACA
>JAGPOY010006522.1:0-10261 GCA_018983105.1 Silene uniflora | reverse complement strand
ATTAGAGTTATGTATAGTTGAATCGAGTCTGATATATGTGTTTTGGTTACTCCTTAAGCTACAACATACTACTAATGTCATGTGTATTCCATGTAATTGCGTGCTTCAACGATTAACCATCTACACAAAACAAGTTATATTCTGATATTCACACTCTTAGCAATGCTAAAAAAATGAATTATTTACAAATGTTTGTAATTCTTTGCAATCGAGTCAATCATCAAAACAATATAACACCAACAGTTTCATTGTGAGCGGTACTCAAGATATGCGTACAATCGGACAAAAAAAATAACGCTAACATGCAAATGAAATGTAAACGATCAAAATATCTTGGGGGACCGCGCGCAAAAGCGCGCGGTGCAACCAACTAGTGACATAAAATATAGTTATATGATTTTTATTCGTAATTTTAAAATCGTCTGAATGAGTATATTAAAAATATCAAATTTTTATATAAAGATAATGACAAAATAAAATGTACATAGACAGATTTGAAAACGTAAGTAAAGAAATGGGTGAGACGGAGGAGTATTACTCTAACAGCAAATATCAATGGGAACAATTGATGATTATACTTTGTCAAAACATTAACGTTTACAAGTGAAATATATGAAGTGTGAAGATGTGCTAAGACCATCCCCAAGCACAAGGTCACCTTAATTGGGTCACCAAAATTTTTCCTCTTAATCACACCTTATTAATCTTGACTCACTTTTACCCTCCCAAGCAGAAGGTCACGACCTAGGTCACCAACCCAATCATTTTTCCACATTCCAATATTTCCAATCATTTTTTTTCCACTTTCCAATCATTTTTTTGTTTTGTTTTTAAAACATTGTAAATGAGTCATTAACAAAGTGCCACATGTAAGGTCACCCAAATTGACCTTGTTTCAACTCAAGGGCAACAATTGCCCCTAGCCAACTCAAGGTCACCACAAGGTCACCAAATTATTAGCTTAATACTCTCTTAATCATGTCATTAAGGTGACCCAACCAAGGTCATGACCTCCAATTGACCTTGCTTGGGGATGGTCTAATGCTTCTTAGAACCAAGAGTTGTTTTTTCTGAACCGTAGAGCTTGACACATGATAATGGGTAAGCATACAAAGTTGTGAATTACTTAAGTCTTTAAAGTTTCTGATGCATTAGAATCGTCGAAGATGGTGTATAACTTTATGTGTAAGGATATATTTCATACACTGATAAAGGGAAATAAAGTATCTAAACATCGAGAGGTTGCTTGAAGTTGATGGATGTCGTAGAATCGGAGGTTCTACTCTGAAGCTGCTCATATACGGTCAATTGACGGACTCCCAAAAGCTTTTTGGCGAGAATCATGGATGAAAGTCCCGTACACACCAAGATTCCTGCAAGTATCCAACTGAATTGCAGATTAGCAAGTGCTCTTGCCCTAAACTCAGCCTCAGGTGACTCACAAGTTACTGCCCCCACATGAAACCATTTTACCACCACTGATTGGATTTTTATGCCCGAAGCAACCCCGAGGTGCTAACATGGGTACCCACAGCATAAACCCCATGTTCACAAACCAACACCCCTGAAAAACATCAGATATCGAAAGGAGGAGTGCTGATTGGAAACTGGTAGGGAAGAAAGTGGTGGTTAAGGCCGAAATCACAGATGCTAAGACAATGAGCTGCAACAGGCCATGGTAGCAGCCTTCAAGGCCGACATGGTCTGTCGAGTGAAAGTGGAGCAGAAATAGTTCCTGACAAAAGACGGATGCACCCAACATTCTGATTACACTTGATACACACTCTGAAATATGAGTTAATTCTGCGCACAGGGCAAATTGGTAGGGCCTTTGAGGTAATAACATGTTATGGTGTTGACAGTGTGCCATAAACCAAGAGTTATCAAGGCCAAACCAGGTACAAAATGCCCAAGAAAAGTTCCCATTTTTATTCAATCTTGGTTATTTTTGGTTAAGGCTGTTTTTGTTATCATGTCATTTATGTTCCTGCAATAACCGACTCGATCAATGTTTATATACAGAGAGTCACACACATCTGCACCATACAAAAAGGAGTTTGCTTTCTTGTGTCATGGAAACACAGAAGCTAAATGTGGTGGATGGTGCATAGATTTTGTAATCCCACATTAGACCACAACTTTTACTAGTGGACCTTCCACCAGGATTGCAATTTTTTTTTTTTTAGACAACCGTATCGTATTATATTGAAGTAAAAAGTCGATTTACATGATACCGGCAGGCGGCAATTAAATGTAAACACTGATTTCCTACAAAACAGAAAACAAATAGTGATGATCTGAGGAGTCTTACAGGCTTAAAAGAGAGCAAAAAAAATCAAGAAATAAACTAATGTCTAACGAAGTCGCAAGACTTGCTGAAGTCCATATTTCTCCATGAAGGAAGCCTAGTATTTACAAGCTGTAAGTTTGCAGGACTGTACACCCGCTTCCAAACACCCCTTTCAACTGTACACTCGAGCGGATGGCTGCCTCTATCAACTGCACAAAGTCACTGCACATAAATAACATTACAGAAATGCACTTCCGTCTTACAAACTCAGATACATATAAAGGAAAACTTACCAAAAACTCGGGTGGCTAATGTTGCAGATAAAAGCCCCCTTGCTTACATGCATCACTTCAGAGGGCCACCGTTTTCTGCTAGTAACTCTTTATCAAGTAACAACTCCGGTGTAGATTCTCTTTTACCCTATGTTAGTTTAACTCTTCATATGAATTAACCTATGTTGCGTACACGGTGCTCTACTTTACTGCAGGACCAACCCACTTAACTAAACATGCTACCTATCTACTCACTAACTCATTAACAGTGAAATGAAGTATAACCACCTTATTATACAGTTCAGTCCCAACTGATCTTACCATAAGACTGTCTCATACTTATGAAGGTGTCCGAGTAACATAGCTTCTGCCAGGTTGCTACGATGAGATCAATCCATAAGATACCCACAATGATGTTTTCGTTCAGTCATCGCCCTGGAACGAAAGATGCTGGGACAAGTGATATGTACATTGTTTTTCTGATGGAAGGCTCCAGAGCAGTACATGTACTGCAGTTAAATGACAAATCCTTGAATGATCTACAGAAATTCATAACTTAGACCATCTGTAACACCTTTATACACCCAGTGGAGTTGGCAGCGATAAGCTGATTAGATTTACCCTTCCAGCAGACACTGGAAACAAACTGGCCATTGTCATCATCTGTCTCTTTTCCGGTTATTGGATCGATCGAGCCAAATTTGTGCGACGTGATTGGCATTGGAAGGGATCTATAGTAAGTATAGACCTACACACAGACACAATTTGTCAAATGACCACGTCAAGAAAGATACAAATCGCTAGAAAAGTAACTGAAAAGGGATACAGAGTCAAGAAATAAACTGCCATCTGCCATTGGTACAGAAAGACTTCTCATCCATTAATCAATCCCATACAGCAGAATACCAAGCCTTGTATAAATCCAGCCGATTAATGAGTAGGTTGTTTTGAAAAATTAATGTACTCCCATTCAATGGAGCCAAAGACTCATTATTCTTTTGTTCAAGGATTATGGTTAAACCAAGTAAAATGAGTCACTAAACTAGTTGTGCTTCTATTTATTGTCAAGTAGCAGTCACTCGAGGTGATTATCAGAGTCATCCTGAAACAACTTTTTGTATCAATATAGGATTGATAGGAGTATAAGGTTAGGTACAATCGACACCTTTACTTTAATGCTTGTGAGAACACTTAAAGCCAAGGAGTAATGTTCTTGTATCTTTAACTTGCCTTTGGCCACAAATTACACTGATGGAGGGAGGAAGAAGATTACCTCGTTTGTTTCTGAACCGCAAGCTATATACCCGTCAGAAACCGACAACCCCACAAAATTCTGCAAAGAGTATAAATGAAACCTCAATTACACTATCTACTAGAGTTATTAAAAAAAAAATTCGGTTTTACATCCCAAATCAAGCGACACATGCAATCCAAGCACATGATACTATTACTGACCTTTTCATTAGTATGTCCTTTGAGAGTTAAACTGCAAGCATTCGTGGACAACCCAAGAGACCTAGATCGATTAAGGTCCCAAAGCTTCAGTGTGTTGTCGGTTGATGCAGAGACAAGAGTCGAGGAGTCAACAAATTTGACATAACTCACAGCCTTATCATGACCACCCAATACACACCACGGTACATTAGCATTTCGAAGATCATAACAATATATCTTGTAATCGGCAGACCCAAAGGCCAGCAAATTAGAAGAATGAGAAGAAAACTGAACACAGCACACATTTGCAATGTTCCGTATTGTGCGCAAACAATTTTTCTGTCCAAGATTGAAAGAAAAATTAGGATCCTCAATATGACAACACAAGGGCAAAACACCTGAATTTTTGGATCATACTCCATATATCATTATATCAATAACTTAATTTTTGGGTGGTTGTTCTCGTGTAAGGGCTTCGATATGAAGTCTGAACCAAACTTAATTTTTGGATCATATATCAATAACTTCGGATCGGATTTGAAGCGGATATTGGATTGGTTCATAAAATCAATTTTTTTCTGTGGCGGGATAACTGGGTCTGATGTACCCACAATGAAAAGGCATTAAAAGACTAACTTTGAAAACACATTAAAAGACTAATGCTTCACAACAAAAAAGAAGTGCAAATATTTTTGTGAGCAATTTTGTTAAATTCCATTAAAATGCATAACCATAGAGTAGTGACTATCTGCCTCCATTGGAAATGGACATCCTTCTCGACTTCATAGGTCAAAAGAAATATTTAGTGTCCTAGGGACCATAACAAAAGCTAAACGTACAGTGTCGTACACATGGTTATAAATATTATGCTATTTTGATTTTGTAATGAAAAAAGTACATTCATAGACAGTGCCAAGATGCCATACAGAAACAGAAAATGAATGATGGTAGTGATGAAGGAGGTTACCTCATTGATACTCCAAAGTTTGACACAACAATCATCGCTTCCACTAGCCAGTCTTGTGGGATCCAACGGAGAAAAATCGACAGACCATGCCCTTTTTTCGTGCTCAGCATACTGTGAAAAACTTTGACCAGTGCTCGCATCCCATAGCTGAAATTAATACAAATAAAGCATGATAGTTAACATCAGTGAAAGTGAAAGAGAGTAGGAATGTCATTGACGCGGGTTTTGGCCATTTGAGGCGGATGCGGGTAATGATTTGATGGGTGGTGGGACGGAGATGGGTATCAAAAGTGTCATCTGTCGTGGGTCGTGGGGCAGGTATCACACGAGACCTGTCAAATACCCATCTTCGGCCCACTTATTCATACACTATTACACATAATAATTATACTATAACAAATAAAAAGTCCAAAAACTTCAAAAAAATGAAGTCTAAACTAATCAGAAAGAGAAATATCATTACTTACGTAGGTTAGCTTTGTTATTTCATTGTTTAAAAAACTCATGTACTAGTTAATTGATGTTAAACTATTTCAGAATCCTTTGCACAGAGATTTATTTGTATAAGTTGTACGAGGCTTAGTACGTTTTAGATTTAAGAAATATATTTATTTTTAAAAATTGTTTTTTTGAGAAGAAAGATAATTTGGCACGTCAACGGGTACTCATGGGGCCGGTGTGGATACGCAGAATAGTTCGCGGATGCGGGTGCAGGATACCCTTCATCCGCACCCACCCCGCCTCAATCAAATCCAATAAAAACTAAGATTAACATTGTTAAGCATAAACATACCACACTCCTATTAAAAGCAATATATTGTTTTTACTAGCAAAATATTTGCTTACCTTCACAATACCATCATAGTCAGTTGAAGCTAAGTAATTTCTAACGTAGCTATTCCAGCAAACACAACTCAACTTTGATGTATTGGACATCTCGATCATTGGATAATGAATATCAACAGAATCATCGCAAAGAGCTTGGAAATCAAAAATCTTTATTTTTTTTGATACACCAGCAGCTGCAAAGTAGTCCTCATCCCGATCAAAACTCAAAGAGCAAATGACATTGGTAGAGTTGGTAATTTCTCTATTTCTTAGAGTTCCACAAACTTCCAGCTTACTGTAACGAGCATACTTGCATAAACCATCAAAGAAGGCTCCCCGTTCATCAATGGGGTTTTGTTGTTCTTCTCTACCACCCACACACCAATTCTCTCTATTATGAAGTAAATCGTTATCCGTACGAAGCACGAAATCACCAGTAGACTCATGCATTCGCGATCTTGCTGAAAAGTAGGCTTTTTCAAGATGATCGACATTCTTCGAGATCCTAGAGTCTCCTATATCTTCATTGCAAGGAACTCTTTCCCTTGCATAAAGAAAGTCATCATGTGAATACATTAGGCTCATAGGAGTCTCCAATAAATGTCTTTTCTCTAATTCTTTGAGATCGGCTTCGATACACCCAAGGTCCACCATCAACTTTGAAGCTCGTTTTTGCTTTTGTTCTTTCATGGACATTAGAAAATGTAGCAAGAGCTCTGATTCCCCTTCATCTTGTTCAATTAATAATGAATTATCGTCCCCACAAAAATCTTGCAGTCCACAAATGACTTCTGATTGTAAAATATCACTGATCAACAACAACCCGCAGTTAGAACATGGAATGTGCTTTTTCAACATTTAAAAAATTACTCGGAAGATAATTCCATATAAGACAACACAAATGAAGAAACACAAGTCTTTCACGTACTTATCGAGCACAATTCCCTTTAACTTATATTTGCTGTTTGTCAAAAAAAATATCAACAGAGGTAACTTAAGAAACTAAAAAACATGAGCTGATAAGATATATTCATGAGAAGTGAACTGTCTTAGGTACAAATGCATAAAGTTCAATAAGCCAACTAGGAGCATAAGGAATGTCCCTCTTAAAGCATGTATTGCAGAGTTACAGCTTACAATTATTGTTCAGTGTTGCATTTCAATTAGGTTGATAAATTTAAAAGTGTGCATCTACCCGTACTGGAGTTGAGTAAAAAATGACGCTTTAAGTTTATCGGTTTATCCACCACAGAATGTCTGCAATCATTGATGGGAGAAGACCACCACAAAGTAGTAGTTTTTTGGTTGCTCTAAGTAGCGAAAATCAGTTAGTTTGTTGCCAACTTATTGTAATTCATGCATACAATTTCGTCAAAACGAAGAGGTAATTATCAGTTCATCAGTAGAAGTAATTTCGCTAGACTACTGATAATTTCAGTGACATCTACACACTTATCTTACCATAGTCAACAAGTCAAGCATCATGATGAGAGAGGAAGCTGGGATGGGGCAGCATTAAGCACATTACCTAGCTGTTGGACGAAGTGAAGGTTCGGGATGAAGCAGCCAAAGACAAAATCCAGCTTCTTTTGGGTTTTCCGATAGGAAGTTTGGTGGAAGAATCCTGTGACGCAAATCTGACATTGCCGCAGCATGCAGTTCCGCAGAGTGAAAATTGCTGAGTAGCTAGAACACAGAAATTTGGGCATTTAATTTCAAGGTCAAAATTATTAACAAGAGCCTAATAATACCTAAATTTGTTATGGCAAAGGTGGTGTTGTGAGCAACTTCAGAAACCGGTGCAAAAGTGGTAAAAAGGAAGAAAATAAGCCCACTTAATCCATTTCGAAGCATTTAAACATAGAATAATTTGATGAGTTGTCTAAATGTTCGGTTTAACTATGCGGGCTGAAGAGAGTGCACTTTCAGAGCCCACAAATGGGATGGTTTAAAACAAAACGTTTTGAATTTCAAATGGCTTCCATAAACATTAAAACAGTGCATTAGACAATGCTGAATGAGAAAAATTTAGAAAATTCTCCACACCTCAAATAATAATACACCGAGACAGTAGATATTTGATGATGAAGTGCATCCCCTGCCAAAAATATCCTCAGGAGTTCTATACCACTTCTCTTCTAACTGATCAACAACAGAAAATGCATGTTGTACTCTGCTTAAGTTGCCTTGACTTGTAGAATCTCCTGAACCAGCAAGATTAGCATCAAACTCATTTGTTATGGGTGTCAGGCCACGAGGAAGTTCAGACGGTTGCTTCATCTTGTAAAAATTCACATTATTGGTGGATTTTTGGTGCTTCGCACCCAAATCAGAGAAGCGCGACATACCCTGCTCTAGTGGCCTTTTGAGAGATTGTGACTTAACAACTTCCTTGCGAATTATACTCCCAGACATTTCTTCTGAAATCGATAAGCGCCCACAATAACGAATATCTCTAGATGGCAACAATTTAAAACAAGATGGACGTAAGTCTACCAATACTTTGCCGCCTGAGTGAAGAAAATGCACCAGATCAAGAATCTCTTTGAAAATACACATCATGTCAGCTTTCTGTAGCTTACCCGTTTTCATCCACTCCCTCAAACTGATTCCATCATTGGCAAACGCATGACTTCCACTGAGGTCGTGGGTACTAGAGCCATGAGGTGAAGGACTTATTGAGGGAATACAAGGACTCTCCTGACGCTTGCCTTCTACACCGACAGAAATGGGGCCATTGCAGAAGACCCCCTTACCCTTTAAGCTGTTCTTCACAAAGTATTCAGGATATACAGTAGATTTGGATATAATCTTCATCCTCATCCCACCAGAAGATACTGCATCCCTGGGAGATTCGCTACTTCCATTGTAAGTTGACAGATTAAGATTTAGATTGACATTTTGCCCAGCTCGTTCTCCAGTTGAAACATCCATAGTTGACATTGCTGGAGATTTTTCCTTACGATTAGGATGTTTGGGTTTAGTTCCAGTATCAAATGTGACCCCTCGTTGTTGTCCATATTGCCCCTCATTCAACATTTCCTCCGTCATTTGGCCCTCATTCATCATGGGAAAACCAGAATGGCAATGACCTAATGTTAGCTCTTGAACTCTCTCCTCCCCGCTTTCTCCAAAACTGGTACATGGATTTTCAGTCGTGTCCTCTAAATTTACAGTACTACCAGAATCTTTTCCATTTAATAGATCCATAAACTGTCTAACCGAGCTCCTTCTCAATTCCCCTTCCCTACGAATAACCCTAACACTTGGCCCCGCCAGATTCCGACCCTCCCTCAAAAACTCACCTTCTTTACCTTGAGCTTGAACATCACCAGCTCGACTAACTGTCGTAGTCTCATCCATATCTACTTCATCCATACTGACTATAGTTGAATCCTCAATGCAAAGGAAACATCTACAAAATGGGACATTTGAGTTTTGAGCATCTAACATACCAAAAAAAACACAATGGTGCAAATTCAATCAAACTAACGACTAAACCCGGTACCGCATCCTAAGAACTCGAAATCAGGGCATATGCATCAAATTCCTCAAACTCCCCAAACATTCACAAAATGTTGTATTAAAAACAAAACCCAACTTGCAGAAAATTGGGTTTAATTACACATTCATTACTTAAACCTAATCATTACCAATCAAAATTCCCAGAAACATCCACCGAAAATCAATTAATCAACTAAAACTACTAATTTGAGCTAATTTGAATTGCAGGCAAAGAAAAACAAAACCCTAATTACAAAATTACTACTCATAAGCATAAATTAAGAGATACCCACAATATATTCATGAAATTAAGAGATACCCATTAATTAAAATCAAATTTGAAAACATACCCAAATTGTGGAATCAAATAATAAGCAGTAATTCCTGAAGTGTAGAGAGAAGAAAAATGATAGAAACCCTGAAAAAGAACAAAGCATGTTTATAAACTTATCAGAAACACAAAACTTTCCAGAAGTAGAAAGGGTAGAAATATCTTCAGTTTTTTTTTTTTGGTTTTATTAAGATAGAAATATTAAAGCCAGGTATATATATGTGGTTCCCTAAATATCATGATTTTTTATTTTGTTTGTATAGCCTGACAAAACAAGGTAATAATTGAAAATCAATCAAATTGAACTATCTCTATATTAAAACTATAAAAGAATAACCACTACACATCATACTTGACACGTGTCGCCTTCACATTAAAAATTTTCCCGCTCAAAACTTAAACCCTATAATTATATTTGTTTAATATATTCTCAAAAGATTTCTTTCCATAACAAAATTATCAATGAAATATTTCATCTCCATGCATCCAACTATTCTCAACATTTATAAAAATAAAAAATCTAATATCATTCTCACTTTTTACTCTAATTTGCCATAATTTGAGTACTTACCTTCCTAATTTGTTTATTTATGATTTTTTACATGATTGACTATTATAGCCATCATCTGAATTTC
>JAGPOY010006521.1:0-12042 GCA_018983105.1 Silene uniflora | reverse complement strand
AGATCCTATAAGTTCAGTTCAGATCCTATAAGTTCAGTTCAGTTCAGTTCAGATCCTATAAATTCAGTTAAGAAAAATTATATACGAAATATTATTGCTAAAACCGATACAAAAAAAATTCACATTAATTATCCGAATCACATTATTAAAAAAAATACACAAAAAAAACTTAATAATTTCACCGTATCAATAAGTCACTACACTCCCTCGTTAATAACCGCCCGAAGGAATGATAGAGTATTTCAACTATCGACATTCATCATTGAGAATGAAAGTTGAAATGACATTTGGTCAATTGAAGAAAAGGTGGAAGGTGTTAAAAATTATGCCCCAAATATCATCCAAGTATCAAACGTCGATCATTGTTGCTACATTCACACTTCATAATTTTATAAGGATGCACACTCTTGGAATACCTATTATAAAACATGACGCGAACATTCAAGGAACGGTAGATTCAGACATGTTTGATAAAAAGCGGAAGAAGGCCATGTATAAGGTACGAAACAACATAGTCAAAAACATTTGGCGAGGCCATGTATAAATGTATAATGTATGAACAAATCAAAAACATAGTCAAAAACTTTTATCTTACCTTGTGTTTAAGACTATTTTTTTTATATATAAATGTCCACTTTTCGCAAGTAGTAGTAGTAATAATTTAAGTAATAATAATAATAGTTAAGTTAAATAAATTAGGTTAATTTAAGTTCGGATCCTATAAGTTCAGTTCAGATCCTATAAGTTCAGTTCAGTTCAGTTCAGATCCTATAAGTTCAGTTCAGATCCAATAAGTTCAGTTCAGTTCAGATCCTATAAATTCAGTTCAGTTCAGATCCTACAAGTTCAGTTCAGATCCTATAAGTTCAGTTTAGTTTAGTTCAGATCCTATAAGTTCAGTTCAGTTCAGATCCTATAAGTTTCAGTCCAAAAGAACAGGGCCTAAAACAATCAATCAGTGGCAAATTCAGAATTTATGGAATGAGTGTAATAAAATTAATAGCATAAAAAACGCCAAAATATAATTACTCGAATTAGGATCGTCCCTAACATTTCGGGGCCTTGTGCGATATATAAAAGATAATAATCGTATTAACCCGTTTAAACAATACCAAGTAGAATAAACAAAAAAAACTATCGTGTTAGAGATCAGCCGCATGGCAATATAGTGAGCAGACCATCTTATATGAGAATTTGAGTTGTGTAATAAAGTGAATACGCAAGTTGTAAACAATGCTGGGAAATGCCATATAAAGTTAATATTCACAACTTTTTGTTTGACAAAGACACCTTGTTTTTGTTGCAAGAAGATTGATTATAGGCTTATAGCAGTATGCCAGTATGGACGGAGAGAAATAAAAATACAGAGATCATTTTTTTTTCCCAATTAAAATTGGAGATTCATTCAGTAGAGATCGTTATCAAACACACCAGGTTCATGCATGAAGAGTTCTCGACCATTCATTTGCACAATCCCGGCTCTTACATCTTCTTCACGCTTCCTTGCCGCTTCTGCTCTTCTAGCTGATTCATCTGCATCCTGCAACATAAGGTTTTGTTGTACAGAATAAGTTGATGACACCCAAGCACATCCAATGTCGCAAAATATAATGAAATTGAAAATAGAAAGGATAAAAACGGCCAACACGCCTTTGCGAAAAACTGCCTTCTAATCATCAAATGGTGAAGCACTCCCCTTCACATCCATTTTTATGTTTAGTGCTTCCATTTGTCAAGTTTTGGTGGGAGAAGTCAAAATTCCGGTCATTGACTTCAAATAAATTGAACAGTAGTAATCAAATTCCACCATTAACTTGTATCATTTGTTTGAAGTCAATGGCCAAAATCTTGATTTCTCTCACACGAGCATGCCAAATGGAATTTAACATAAAAATGGATATAAAAAGGAGTGTTTCACCCTGTGATGATGATAAAAGGGCAGTGTTTTGCAAATGTGTGTATATAAAAGGGGAGTGTGTAACAAATTTTCTCGTATACACATGTGAGACCGAGTGTAGAAACATAGGTTTAATAAGCTCTGAGTACGTATAGAGTGTAGTAAACACGAAAACAAAATTCCTCAATAATGGGTGAGTGACTTAATGCGATACTGCAAAACACTACAACCATAGTAGGAAGTTCAATCCTAACTGAAGTTTACATGATAATTGATGAAAAGTAAATATCAAATAAGACGTCATTTGAAAGAAAATTCTAATTATTGTTCGTACTGGCATAACAGAACAGTCTCACGGACAGAGTAGTGAAATTACAAATGATGCCATGATTACCATCCCCAATAACATAACATAACTAAACAAACAAACAAGTCAACCGAATCATTACTCTAATAGTGTTCCATAACAATCCATGTCCAAGGGTAAGTAGACAAACTCTATAAGAGGTTCGAGCAATTGAGTCGAACACTCAAACACACTGAAGGCAGATAAGAACAACTTAAACATGGACACTTTAGATGACTACCTTAATCTAAATGACAAAAGGCGAAACATTTAGTCAGTGATAATAATAGTTCACAGCAAAAGATTAGAACCTAATGAAAAACCAAAAAGTGAATCTAACAACCACAAGAGGGACACAATAATGATGATCCCAGCTCTGATGTACGTATGGTAGTTTTCACTAGGTGCACCTTATCTACAAGGCATACTTAAGATGCACGGAGGCGTTTCGACTATATTGTCTCATAGCTGGGCTTGAGGGTGCTCAAGACACACTTTTTTAAGCTAGGAATACACATTCATCGTCTGTAAGTAATGTGATGACAAGGCAATGAGCTGCTTGTAATATTGAAAGGCCACACACCTTCTCAGAAGTGGCAGTTTTATCAGCAAAACTAATAATCCATGGAGAATCACCCATGTTTTTAACCAAAAGAAGAAAATAAAATCATACTCCGTATGAAAGTATATCACTTTTTTTAACGTCACTAAGTCACAAAAACAATCGCCCTTTATTTGCAGTTCCAAAGCGTTCTCATGAACACACCGCTATTCAACCGGGAATAGGATGTGGTTAACCCTCTTTCTTTTGTCCATTTTGCTATTCCCCGTAAACAATTGGAAAAAGCGAGCAAACTATAGTCAATACCTTACATAAAGGGATAAAAGCACATGTAACTTTGAGTTATAAAGACTCTACAAGTATCCGCTCTAAGAAAATGGGCACACTTGATCTGATGTAATTGGATCATGATGATAATTAGGACGACTCATTCAAAACAGTTTACGAATCTTAGCAAATTAGAATTCTCATTGTGGTTTGTTAATAAGGGAGAGCGGCAATTTCAAATTTAAGGAGCCGCTTAGAGTTGAACATTGGTGATTCTTATTTGCCTTTTACTGTATTTGCCTCAATCGCTTGAGCCTTTAACAAGTCCTTCATTCAACTCCACTCTATCACTTTCCTTTTTCACGTTTGCCAACACGTCTTTTACGCGCTAAATATTGTTAGCTACGTATTTGCAAAAATTATAAAAATTAAATATTTTAAAACCCTAATATCGAGGCAGGGGCGGCCAAGACATAGAGCAATTCAGCTCTTTGCACCGGGGCCCAAGAGATAATAGGGCCCAAAATTCTGAGCCCAGTTCATACTTCTAAGGCCTGCAACAAGAGAGAGTACTATGCGAGTATGCGGCTATGGCCTATACGGCTATACGTCTACACACTACACTTTATTTGTTTCCCCAAGTTTTTGTTTTTTTGGGTTATTTTATTGGTGACTTCACAGTAGAAGTACAGACACACATCAATCACAATAAAAAAGAAAAATGAATCATCAATCAGAACATTTAAAAGACAACTTTATCTTAGTTGTTCTTTTCATGTGATATAAACATTTTACGATAATTATTGTATGAGACCGTTTTATATCATGAATGAATTTTTGTGAAGTATAAAATAACTCATTTATTTTTGTTATTTTAGAAAAGTGGATCGTTTCATATTGTAAAACCATCTTATTTTATAATTTTTGTTTTACATATGCCTAAACTGTGTTACAAATTCTTGTTTAGGACTGAACTACTCGTATTTGTCTTAAACTTAATACGGGTTATAAATATGGTATATGAGAGAAAAGTATAATGTCTAGGTCCCAGGGCTTAACAAAATATTTGTCTTATCCATACAAGTGGTATATATTACTTGATCCGTCTTAAGAGTGGCCAATTGAAAACATAATAGTTTTTCTTTTCCATTATATAAATGTACGACGATCATCAATTACTATGAGCTCGATGAGGGTGATCAATAATTTTGGTTTAAATCCTATATACGCTTAAGGGCCTCAACTTAATATTCGGAACAGGGCCCCCTAAATTGATTGACCGCCCCTGTATCGAGGATATAAGCAGTGGCGGAACCAGGAAATGTAGCAAGGTCGGGTGAAAGAGCAATACAATAAGATAACTGACGGTAATTGGGAATTTGCGGAAATACAATTAGAATTATTAAATCTAAACCTATTTAAATTAATGGAAGCACAGATGAAATAGGCGTATAATATGAGCAACAAATTCCAGAAGAAGAAGAAGAAGGAAAGTACCTTTTGGCGTTTCCATGAGAGAAATTGGGCGTGAGAAAGAGGAGGAGAAGGAGTTGATTTATCTCCTGGAACTTGTGCTTCTGCTGCTCCCATTCTCCCTCTTTTCTGATTCCACTCACGAAGTCTTTGTAATTTTGAGATAAATTTACGTGTCTATTACTGGGTTAATTGCAGATGGGCATAAAAAATTTCTTATTAGTAAGGAAAGATCAAACAAACTGTTTTTAATTTAGCGGCAAATAAAAAGTTAGGTCCCGAACATCTTTCGGTAATTTTCCAAAAATTATTGGAGATTTGTAGGAAATTTTGTTACTAAAATGAGTGTTAGGATATGTTTGGCAAAACTAATTGAAAATGTATCGGAAAACGGAAAAACCAACCGAAACCTGAAAATGTAAGGTTAAGGTAGCTGAAATTAGGAATGGTAATGTAACTGATTATATAAAAAGGTGTTTGACTAACTAGCTGAAAAGTTAGTTAATTTTGGTAAATGACGTACAAAGATATGACAATTATCTTCGGTAAAGTTACTAATCGAAGTTGTAGAACTCTCAAATGTATTCTAGATAAACTTTGCATGATATGAGGCCAATTTGTTAATTTCGACAAATCAACTTTTCAGTGCATTTGAAATATTGTCCGATCACTCCGCGAGTCTTTTAGATCAATACTCATGACACCACTTTTTTCATTCTACAATTTTAAAAATGACAGCAAAAATGCAATGGAAATTGATCAACTTGTTGCATTGTACAGTAGACAATTAACAGTTCAAGGCAACATTCACCATGGACAAAACCAATATTACATCATAGGCCAAGTTTCGAAGCAAAGTCTTCACAAAAATCTTTCAGATCATCCAATTTTTCTTCAAACTCTGAAGCATCACAAGTGTTACTAGAGACCTCTTCCAGCCATTCAAATGTCTCATCAATGACTTCCTTTAGCTTCTTCTTCACAATAGAGCTTATATTCGGCCTTTTACCAGTACTATTTAGTGCATCCGATATTTTGTTTGCATAATTCTCCAGTGCCATCTTAGCTTGCACCATCTTCTTGTGCTTTTCATCGTCAGCCTTGTACATTTCAGCCTCTTCTATGATTCTTTCAATTTCCTCCTTTGAAAGCCGACCATGGTGATTGATAATGGTAATTTGCTTCCTTTCCCTAGTCACTGTTTCCTCTGCTGACACGTTCAAAATGCCATCCACGTCGATGTCAAAGCAGACATCGAATTTGGTGCAACCTTTAGGCGCAGGAGGAAACCCTGAAAGCTTAAACTCGCCTAATAAGTTGTTGTCCTTAGCATCAGTTCTTTCTCCTTCATACACTTTAAAAACAACAGAAGTTATGTTATCAAAAGCAGTGACATATATGTGATTCATCTTGGTTGGAATAGTTGTGTTCCTCGGAATAATAATCGACATTAGATTGCCAACAACACTTGTGCCAAGTGATAAAGGCGTGACGTCTACCAGAACAATACCCTTATTGCTACTGCCAACACCACTTAAGATAGCAGCATGCAAAGCAGCGCCATAAGCAACAGCCTCATCAGGATGAACGCTTTTACAAAGATCCTTCCCGTCAAACATGTCCTGCAACATTTGCTGAATTTTGGGTATCCTAGATGACCCACCAACGAGGACAACATCATCGACATCACACCTCTCCATGTCAGCATCTAACAGGCATTGATCAACTGTATCCATACACTGTCTAAACAAATCAATGTTCAGCTTCTCAAAACGAGCACGAGTGATAGTAGAACTGAAATCAATACCCTCATAAAGGCAATCAATCTCAATCTCAGCTTGTGGAGTTGATGACAGTACCCTTTTGGCCCTTTCCGAAGAATTTCTCAGTCTTCTAAGGGCTTTTGGATTCTTACTAATATCGATTTTGTGCTTCTTTTTGAACTCCTTAACAAACTCCGTCACCATTCTGTTGTCAAAGTCTACCCCACCAAGGTGGGTGTCTCCACTTACAGCTTGAACTTTAATCTCACCCTTCTCTATAGCCACCAAAGACACATCAAATGTTCCACCGCCAAGGTCAAAGACTAACACGTTCTTCTCAGACCCATCACTTTGATTAATTTTTGTGTCCAAACTATACGCCATGGCAGCAGCTGTCGGTTCATTAATGATACGAACCACAATGAGCCCTGCTATGGTTCCAGCATCTCTGGTCGCTCGTCGTTGTGAATCATTAAAGTATGCTGGCACAGTAATAATTGCATTTTTCACTGTGACACCGAGGTAAGCCTCAGCGAAATTTTTCATCTTTGATAAAATCATAGCTGATATCTCCTCCGGAGTGAATTTCTTCTCTTCATCCTTGTAATTGGCGACAATCAATGGCTTCTCATCTTTGCCTGAATCAGTCCCATCTATAACCTTAAATGGCCAGAGCTTAATGTCATCTTGAATGTTCTCGTCACTGAATCGTCTTCCAATAAGCCTTTTCGCATCTGTCAAAAATCAACGATATTTCAAAACAATATATTCACCACAACCTATTAACAACAGCAACAAGGACAGACAATATATAACATTAACTACTGTGAACAAAATTATACATAAATTCACCATGACCAGTTAAAAGACAACTACGGAGTACTTGAGAGCAAGGACACAGGAAACACAAAGTATCAGTAAACAAGAGTTATGGAATAAACAGGGAAGAAAAAGCAACAAACCAAAGATAGTATTAGCAGGATTCTTAGTAGCTTGATTAACAGCCGCTTCACCAATAAGACGGTCAGAGTCAGTGAATGCAACACAAGAAGGAGTAATACGGTTACCCTGGTCGTTAGGGATGATTTCGACACGATCATGTCGCCAAACCGCCACGCAGGAGTATGTTGTCCCTAGATCAATCCCTATCACTGGCCACTCTCCTCCTTTTATTGCCATTCTTTCTTTTTCCAACAGAAACTTGGTAGCAGGAGATGAAAATACAGTTTTATGAGTTAAGACTTTCTAGTATCTGTGAGTAATAGCAACTGCCTACTTTTATAGTGGACACTGTACCAGTTGAAGTTAAATGTGCGCCTCTTTGGTTCCTTTTTCTTGGAATACCAAAGGAGACATTTACAGCATTAGCATTTTCCCAAAAAAAAATTGTAAACAGTAGGTATATTTCGTGAACAGCAAAATTTATCAGGCACATAGCACAAGAGATTGGCTACTTGTACCATTTATAAGAAGTAGAAGTAAGAACAGACTCGTATCTTGAAATGTAGCTTTATGAAATTGACTACGTTCGCACCATCGCTTTTTGTTAGTCCAGCGAAAATATATCACCATTTTTATTTATACATTGTGGAATTGAGATTTTGGACATTGTCTGTCCTTGGATTCAGTCAAGTGCTAATAAATTTGATTGTCATATAACTCGCGGTTTTGAGGAATCATTACAGATTTCGCTGTCATAGAAGAATCGCTACAAGGCCATAAGGCGCGGGTACCGCAGACACAACTGTACTAATGCTAAATAGCAAGTTGGTTTATTCATTTTTTTTCTTAGTTTTAGTTGTACAGAGAGACAAACTTGATCCAATCTAATGACTACATTATAATGAAATGAGACCTAATTGGTGAAAATTGATAGGGAAACAGTTGGCAGAAGATAGTTGTTGATTCGGAAGCAACGATTACATCAACAACTATCTTCTGCCAATTACAGACATGACAACTGTACTAATGAAGATAGTTGTGGATGTAATCGTTGCTTCCGAATGACATGACAGCTACAGATCTTTGGAGATATAGAGTCATGTTTTGTCCGCCTATCAAGTTTCTTAGCTGATTTACAGTTCTCTCGGAGTTTATCACCTGCTGGCTCAAGCTAAAACGAGCTCCCTGCGTAAATTAAATAAGGTGTGTAACATAAGGTAGTGTTTTTATACACTGCAAAACGATCTTATTTGAGTAATCCGTATTTGTGTGGACTCTGTTGCTCGTTTTCATGGGTATAAGGTTTAGAAATACGTTGTCGAAAAAATGAAGGCTATAATAGCAATGCAAGAATTTATGCTCGTTTTCATGGGTATAAGGCCAGTTTCATCTAGGATTCCAGCGCCTGCAGACGCATAATTAACTCCTGATAAGATCTTCAAGCCAACTGCAGTTAGATCAGCCAATGCAGGAGGATAGCCATACCGGATCTTGCTCCTGGTTTATAGAACCAATGAAGGAGGACTAGCAGCGAGCCAGCGACACTTATCCGAGAAACAAAATAATTCAAGTTTTAAGTTAAAATCTTGGATGTTTTTAAAGTTTTACATTTTTAGTTTGTTCCCTTACAATGTTTTATGTATGTTTTGAAATCTTGGAGGACTAGCAGCGCCACCGGCCACTGCATATGGTTAGCATACATAGACTTGCGAACAAGATTTCGTCAAATTGAAGAAAAAAAAGGGTACCTAGCAATCTAGCATGTCTATTACAGTCTGGTAGACCTGTCAAAATCTGACCCGAAAACCGACCGTAACCCGACCCGTAAATAACCCGCAAATGACCCGGTATTTTCAACCCGAACCATAGCTTTTGTAGAGACGAATGATTTAATACCAGAATGGAACAATGTTTTAAGGGGATTGTTATATCACGCATTCACGCTCCTTTTTTATAAGCTTCCCGTTTTACCCTTTCTTTATTCGCGTGTTTGGATAACGTTAATTTATTTGCATATATAATTAAACAATAATTAATAACACAATGATAATTGTAATAGAAACTTTGTATGAGATATCGTCCCTCCTTTTCTTATTTCATTATGTCCTCTTGAACTAGGTTCAGGACCCCTATCTCCCCAGACCCGCCCTCACGATTTCGTGTAAACCTAATACTAATTTTAATTAAAAAGTTCCTTTCGGCCAAAAAAATAGTATACGGAGAATTTCATTTGTTACCTAGATTATACGGAGTACCGAGTATTTTGTCACATAATCTAGAAAGTAGAAACTTTGTTTAGGTAAATAATGTAAGTAGAAAAGTAGGTCGCAAATTATAAGTAGTATTTCTTTCGCTAGATATTTTGTTTTGCAAGTATCCAACCCAAAAAATTAATTCGACCGACTAAAACGTCATTTTAGTGTAGTGTAATTTTTATTAGTAATATCAAATGGCATACTCCCTCCCATTCACTATAATCGCAACATTTGGGTTTGGCACAATATTTAAGGAAAATTATTAAAATAAGAGTAATAGAGTTGTGTGGGGTTGGTGATAGGAGAGATGGATGAATTATTATGAGTTAAATAAAGAATTGTGGGGTCAAAACATTAAAGAAAGTAATAAAATAGGAGTAAAAGAGTTGTGTGAGGTTTGGTGAGAGGAGAGATGGATGAATAAAATAAGAGTAAAAGTTACCAAAAAAGGAAACGTTGCAATTACTTGAATAATCCGTTTCTGGAAAGTGTTGCAATTATAGTGAATAGGAGGGAGTATAAGTTATTATCGAGTGGCACGTGTCGCCTAATTTACGGCTAGGGTGCCGGGGTTAATTTCATGAAGTCTATTGTCTCTTTAATCACGGACCTTTTGTTTATGTATATTTAATTTGTAAAGTCTAATTTAGGTTTTTTCAACCTTGAAGTAGTCATTTTCACTTGCATGAGACTCATTGCGACTTTTTACTGTGGCTTTCTTCTTAGTTATACTTCTGTAACTTGCACACGAACGTACGTAGGGAGTACTACGTTATTGATTGATTGATTGATTGTTTTGCGGTAGCGGAGCCAAAAATTGAACCTAACGGTAGCAAAAAATTTCAACGGGGCAAACGGGTAATGATATAAGGAAACCCGATTTTTTTTTTTTTAAATTTCAACTAAAACTTTTGCGATTTCCATCCGCCAGCGGTGGCGCCTGCTAACCTCCCTAGCTCCACCACTGTTGTTTCGAGTGGGTCACAATTGTTAGTTGTTTATTACCTTTTCCAAGTTTTAACTTATGCTAGGAAATTTTAAAAAGTTTGAAAATAGTAGTTTTGAGTCTTCCGCAATGGATTTATAGAAGTACTTGTTTGGGACCGGCTCATAAGTAAATGATGTTCCATCCTAAAATTAATTGGTGGTAGACGAAGCAGCCTTCACTATTATTTTACCAATGTGGGACAATACCCTCACACACATATGAGGAGACCTCAACAAGCTAAGTAGAAAATCAAAGAGCAAAGTATATAGTAGAGATTTGGTTACATGCAACGGTGGAGCTAGGGTGTGTAACTTGTACATGAACGTATCCGTTCAACTCTCCTCAAATTTTTCGTCACCAAATTCAAATCATGGCTTCGACACTTGAGGTGTGAAATTAAACCAAAATCATGGAAATAGCAAATCAAAAGTTTTTTGATAATGTAAAATCCAGTTCAAACATAGAACTTTCTTATTTTGAATTTTTTTTTTTTAATAATATATAAATGTTAATCCGTATAAGTCACCTTAAAGACAATAAAAAGTTAAAAACATAAAAAATTACAATAAAATCAAGCTAGTATTACGTACTACAAAGCCGTATGTCGCGATATAGATTTGGTAGTGAGGCAGATGAAATTACATGCATAATTTACGATAGCGTAGTACTCCCTCCCATTCACTATAATCTTCCCTATTTCCTAAAACGGATTATTCAAGTAATCTTCCCCTTTCTATTTTTAGAAACATTTACTCTTATTTTATTCATTTCTCTCTCCTATCACCAAACCCCACACAACTCTTTTACTCTTATTTTATTACTTTCCATCATGTTTTGGCCCCATAATTCTTTATTTAACTACTAATAATTCATTCCTCTCTCCTACCACCAACCCCACACAACTCTTTTACTCCTATTTTAATGTTTTTTCTTAAGTATTGTGCCAAATGTAAAGAGGAAGATTATGATGAATGGGAGGGAGTAACAATTAAGAATGACATAGGCTATAATTACCATTAAAATGGATCCTTTTCATTTCTTTTGTCTCCGTTTCCTCTCACAAAATTATTACTCCATATATTATATATATTCCTATCCCATTCATTTACATTTTATTTCCAAATAAATCTATAACCATTCAATCGAGCGTTGATTTAATCCGAACCGTTAAAAAATACTCCCTCCACACATAAATGTTCACCCCATTTGTCTAATATATGTGAGGAGTATTTTAATGAAATGGGGTGAACATAATAAGTGTGTGGAGGGAGTAATTGACAGAAATGGAGAGGATCCTTACTCAATTGCCACCTCCCCACATCCCACATGTATGGTTTGCTATATAAATGTAAGAAAAGCCACCAAACCCTACAACTCAACTAGTCACTCTTGCTTATTTGTCTTGTCATTATTTCTTTTCTTACTTGTTTCATCAATAATAATTCTTCTCACATTATTATTTCTATATATTCGCTTCGTCACTAACCACTAATTTCATCGCTTTAGTTTCATATATACCCTCGAGTATATAGTATAATTTTCGCTCCCT
>JAGPOY010006520.1:0-10262 GCA_018983105.1 Silene uniflora | reverse complement strand
CAAGAAGTGATCACGGTAACTGACGATCTAGTCGAGCAAATAATCAGCCTAAAAGCTGAAATCATGAGTTTGAAAGGACTCAATAACATCAATGGAGTCTGGGCAGACGACGATGAAGATGTTTACCTCAAAGAGCATCGTCTAGTCAAGGCTTGTGAAGATCTAGATGTGGACCATCTTACTCGTTCGGGACGTCCATATCAAAATATCACTCAAGGACAGACAAGTGGTCCAGTTACCAATGGTCCAATTACTAATACAAATGTCATCACATCAAATGATGGCGAAGATATGGCCGCTGATCATTTGTTGAAATAACTCTAGAAGACAAAAGCTGATCTTTCAATCTGGCAACTAGTTGCTAGTTCATTTCCTCATCGCCAAGCTTTACTGCACGCATTGGCTAAATTATACGTGGCACATGACTCTACACCCAATGACGTCGTCAACCTAGTCTTCCAAGACTTAGTCAGGCTAAGTAACCCAGTTACTTTCTCAGATGAAGACTTGCCACCCTTTGGCGTCACTCATAACCTCGCTCTATATATCACAGTCACATGCTTGAAGAAAAACTTATCAATCACCTTAGTGGATGACGGCTCTGCAGTCAATGTCATACCACTAAAGACAGCATACAAGTTAGGCATGAAAGAATCAGACTAGTCTCCTACCAATCAAGGCGTTCGAGCATACGACGGAACGCGACGCAAAGTAGTAGGACTCGTCAATCTTACTGTGGCCACTGGGCCAGTCGAGCGAAAGGTTAACTTTTGGATAGTAGACATCGAGGCATCTTTCAATATACTCCTGGGAAAGCCATGGATTCATGTTTCCAAAGCAGTGACATCCACCTTACACCAAAACATCAAGCTCCCTATAGATGGCAAGGTAGTGACGATCATTTCGTCACCCATCAAGGCCGTATAGAAAAGATGTCAAGTAACCAAGTGATGACGGATCCAGTGCATGAGCTTGGAGGATTTCAAATCGTAAACCTTATAGAGAGCGAACTGGCTCCTTTGTACTTTAATCCATATTCCAACTTAGTGGTCAACCACATACTCAAATCCCAAGCATATTTCCCAGGAATGCCACTAAACCCTATCAGAAAGAGTACTTTTCCGTCCTTCACGGAAGGTAATTCCCAAAAGATACCATTAGGATTAGGGTACAAACCCACGAAGGCCGAACCCTTCGAAATGCTCACTCAAGTTCAGAATCGCAAAGACGAAGGAGTCCAAATGCGACCATATCACTCCACACTGAACGGGTACTTCGTCAGGGAAAGAGATTATGAATCTTTTCATGGATTTCCCAAACCTTGGATATTCGAGGGCAACAAATTAGCTGGAATCGAGGTCTTCCACGACTGCTACTTTATTCCTCAAGAAACGGTTCCTACCATCAAAACCCGTCTGACACCTTGTCTCGACGAACAGGCTGTTAGCCTTCTATTTGGAGAGGAGCGATTATGCAGGGCAACTCAGGACGAGATCATTACCATGATACTTCAAGACGACCATTTAAACCATGCAGCGCTAATTACAGATGCAAACTCAGCGAATCCGCAGAAAGGATGGAGAAAATTAATCAAATGGACTAACAACCAAGGAAAGCTCTTCAAGGTCACCACTGGAGAAGGAGAGATGTTCAAAGGAGAACCCGAAGACGACGAATTCGAGTTAGAGTCGGAATTAGAATCAAAATAAGAGTCTAAGTCTAGAGAAGTTGTTAGAGAGTCTCCTCCTGTTGTCACTCCCCACCCTTTCGTTTCTCCTAGTATAGCATCACCTAGTAGCAGTAGCCTGGGAAATGTCCCAGCAACTATCCCTTTACCGGCACTGACTACTGCGCAGATGGCCTCTTTGTTTTAGCTGTTTTCAAACATTAATATTTCAAACATTAATATGAATAAATCTGATTCTGCTTACTCCTTGTGTTATTCTGAATGCAATTCTATTTAGGATGATAATGAGGATCATTCTGACCCAGACTCAATCGAATTACCTCCATATATAATTAAAGAAATACTAGAAGAGGGGGAAGGGGCACCAGTTATAGAAAACACTGAACCTATCAACATAAGAACAGACTTAGAACCTCAAGAACATAGGAAATGGACGAGCCTAGACCCAATTGAAAGGGCCAGTTTCATCGACATCTCACACGAGTTCAAAGACGTCTTCGCTTTGTCCTACAAAGATATGCCTAGGATCGACAGAGATATTGCGGAACATCGGATTCCAATCAAGCCAGGTTTCAAACATGTAAAACAGAAGCTTCGTCGAATGAGGACGGAGTGGGCTCTCAAGATTAAAGAAGAGGTCAATAAGCAATTCAATGCCGGATTCATCAAAGTTTACGAATATTCAGACTGGGTGGCTAACATAGTCCCCGTACCCAAAAAGGATGGGCGAATTCAGGTTTGTGTTGATTTCAGAAACTTGAACAAAGCGAGTCCTAAAGACGACTTCCCTCTACCACACATCGCTATATTGGTGCATAATACATTAGATCACGCATTGCTATGTTTCATGGATGGGTATGCAGGGTATAATCAGATCAAGATGGCCAGAGAAGACATGCATAAAACAGCCTTCGTCACTCAGTGGGGCATATACTGCTATTCTGTTATGCCATTCGGGCTAATCAATGTCGGGGCTACAGATCAGTGCACAACGGCTACTCTACTACATGACATGTTGCACAAAGATGTGGAGGTATACGTGGATGCTATGATTGTCAAATCCAAAGACAGGAAAGGACACATTGACAATGTTCGCAGGTTCTTCCTCAGATTGCGCAAGTTCTTCTTCAGATCGCGTAATCGAGATGCCTCAACCCCAAGCTGAGAAGGAGGTCAGAGGGTTCCTGGGCAAAGTGCAATACATGTCGCTTTATATTAAAACTCACTATGATTTGCGAGCCCATCTTCAAAAAGCTTAAGAAGACAGACCATACAATATGGGACGATGATTGCCAAAAGGCGTTCGATAGGATAAATGAGATATTGGCCAAGCCACCAGTGCTAATGCCTCCACAACGAGATCAGCCACTTGGCTTATACCTCAGAGTCACCGAAACAACCATGGGGCCATTATTCGGACCCTCTTAGCGATTGCATTTCATGGTAATGAAATTTGGGAATTAGATCTAAAACCCACTTCTTGAATTAGATTCTAGAAGAAGGAGTGTATTCGATACATGTCATGAGATTTATAGATCCTTACAATCCTAAGACAATGTGCAACTTAAGGGATAGTCTTAAGTACGACATCAATGAGTTGAAGTTAATTTTTGATCATGTAATAAAACCTTTCTCGATGGGTCGAGGAGTTGTGTTTATACATGAAGTTTAGTGGGAGTTACGGTGATTTTAATTAGTCTTATATGTGGGTGACATATTGATCATTGGGAATGATTTAAGACTTTTTAGAAATTTAATACATTCTAAGTATTGAGATTTATGGAGATAAATCTACATGATATTAGCGTAAAAATCACAAGTCTTATGTTGATAAGATTCATGACTAGTTCAATCGAGTTGAACATATTTGATTGATTCCATTTGCTTCCGCTGCCGGATCAATTAGATGGGCAATGATGTATAACTCTTCATATACTTTGAGTATGATGAATTGTTTCAAATCGAATTTTAAGTAATAGTTACCAAGTAGCCATATTGATTATCCTTAGAGTACTTGAGGAAGCATTAAGGATATAAAGCTAAGTGTTTTTGATGCAATTCACTAATTTGTGTAAGGGTGTTACACAAGTGAAAATTGAGATTGCGTGAGGTTTTCAACGAAACCGTATTCGAAACACATAAGGATGATTAATGAATCATCATGGCTATGTTATTTGAGGTGTAGATATGCTAGAATCGTTCTAGGCAATAAAGAACAATGAGACATGTATACAACGGAAATCGAGTACACTTGCAACAATAAGATGTGCAAAAGGGATGAGTCCCGCACACTGTGAAAATGGTGGGAGCAATTCTAAGGCAAGAGAGCCTATGTCCAGATTGAATCTAGACACATACTCATAAAGTTTTTGTAATGTAAGAGTATACATTACAAAAGGAAATGAGTATGTAGTGAGGTTGAGTAAGTTAAAAAGTGTTGTTAAAACTTACTAACCAATGCCTTCTTATAGGTTTGACATGATGAGTCATGTCATTTCAATTGAATTGAGATAAACAACTACATACAAGATAAAATTTGCATTATAGAATATGAAGTAGTAATCAAGTATTGACTATTCATATGAGATAATCACATTTATCGTTCGAGTTTTTACTCTAAAAACTCTTTTATTACTTTGTTAAATCCAAATAGGTTGTAAGGATAACGTTGAACCCTATTAAAGTAAACTAGGATTAACATAGTATTCGCCCCTAGTTGCTTATATGAGGTGACGTCTCGAAGTAACTAGAGTGTGATGCGATTGATGGCAAGTTCAGGTGCCATAGAGTCATAAGAGTTGACTAGTCGGTCACATAGGCAGACTGTATGGGACACTCTGTCGGGCTTATGACCGCTTATAGAGTTCTGGCAATTTTATATAATAGCATGGTCGTGGTGAGAGCTACTATAGTATTCTTATGAGTCGATTCTTTGACTAATGACTATTCGCCTAAGATGACACAATTTCAGAGTAACTTTGATTTATGTCCTGCGACCTTCGTAACTGGGGTCATACAGACATATTTTGGGTTATAACGAATTGTGGCTATTCAAAGGGAAAAGTGCAATAGGAATTATCCACCCCTTGTTAGGGTTATCTAATATCTCAAGGCCACTCGAGGAGTAATAAACTGGAAATGCGTAGCCACGCTCGGAAGGTATATACGGTAGATAATTCCGGTCAGACAGTTATTCTCCAGGACGAGAAAACAACTCATGATATGATCGAATGCAAGTACGACATGCAAGATACCTTGGGTTGAGTGGGAGATAGTAATAGGACAAGAGAATTGGTGACGCACACTTGTCGCAGACAAGTGGGAGATTGTTGGAGGATGTGTCCTCGACAATAATGCGATCACATGTTTAAATCTTATGATTAGAATACAATTGGGAAAGTTACTTTTTATTGTCAACTGATCCATACTTATCGGTAATGATTGGCTGACTAGAGTTTGACATTACTGTCGTGCGACGGTGGTGATCAGTTGATCCCTTAAGGTCATATCTCGAGGTAAACGTTCGCAATTGATTATTTAATTAATCGTATACTGATACGAATTAATTAAATTCCTTAAAATTGACAAATGATTTTGTGAATAAGTTATGTATCTTATTGTAATTCGATTAAATAAGATTAGATCTAAGTAATTGAATTGTTTTATTATTTAGAATTGTTTATTGTTTATGAAATAATTGAGACGAGAATGAACGGTTTATTATAATTACAAGTTGTTGTAATTTATAATTCGATGACCCATTTTAAGTATTAGTAATTGAGAATTACTAGTTAAACTTTCTAAATGTTTCATTTTTTTTTTGGGAAAAGGTAAGTATATTGATATATCACATGGGGTAAACATTGTTCATAATACAATCATCCTATAACTTTACAATCAAAACCAAAACTGGAGAGAACAGAATTTTAAAACTAGCTTGCAATCTGATTAATCCAATTGCTATCTCCTTGCTTCAAGGTATTCACATTCATTCTCAGCAATCTGAGCTTTACTTCCTGAATAATTTGCTGAATAACATACTTTGGTTGTTTCACCAAGCCACTCAATCTAGCTTCATTCCTTACCAACCAAACATTGTAGATTAGATCAACATAGCAGGCCCCCATAAAACGCTTCTGTAGCTTATTCACCTTCCTGCACTTTGAGAACCAGTCAATCACATTAGAAGAAGATAATCTGATCTTCAGAGCAACCTGCAACATCTGAAAGCACTGCTTCATATACACACAATCTGAGAAAACATGTTGGTGATCTTCAGCCAAAAGACCACAGATTTCACACTCTAGATTTAATGATATTTAAGAAGTTAAAAATTACATAAATACATAACTTGTCAAGTAACATGTACAATGTGTGACATTATACATTTTTACAAATGACAAAGTTAATATTGACCTACATTAACATGGGTAAACCGTAAAAATGAATTAAAAGGGGTTAAGAGTGCTCTTATCTAGAATAAGGAACATAATGATTATGTTCATGCATGCTTAATGCCTACACTAAGCCTATATGTCTTGTGAAGACAAATTGAGGGAATTCATGTGCCCACATTGGGCACACTTCCCTTGCTTGGGCCGGCTCCAATAGTAGAGGTGATCATTAGCGGGCTTGGGCCGGACATGGACGGGCCAAACCATGAAAAAAAGTGTCCGGCGGGCCATATTTTGTAGCCCGTGCCCGCTACAACGGGCCATATTCCGTTGTCCAAGCCCGCCCACTACAAGAAAGCTGGCCGGCCCGTGGGCCTAAATAAAATTAATTTACTTTTGTTCTTAAAATTATAGAAGTCTAACATCGCCCAATTTACAAACATTTTACAGTTAGAAAATATTAGTGTTCGTTACTCATGACTAGACATTGAAATTCAAACATAAATCTACTAAACAGGTATTAGGTTTCGTCTTTTAGATTATAGAGTTTCAAAATTTATATGATTAACCGGTTAAGGTTTAGAGTGTAGGCCGTTTAGTTTATGAATTTAAGTTTAGTCTATTAAGTTGCTTGAAATTTTGGAGTTTGAAAATACTCTATATCTATATACTTCGTATTCTAAATTTCTTAATTTGTAAGTTATTCTTTTTTTTTATATATATAAAATAAAATATAAAATTAATAGCGGGCCTAGCGGGCTGCCCATGGACATTTTCTCAAGTCCAAGCCCGCCCATTTATTTTAGCGGGCCTAATTTCGTTGCCCGTGCCCATTTTTTTTTTTAAATTTCTAAACCAAGCCCGCTTACTAAGCGGGCCGGGCGGGCCGGGCTGGGCCGGGCGGGTTGGCCGCACTTGATCAGCTCTATCCAATAGCTCAATAAGAAGAGTTTTTTTCTCTTCTTTTATATTCATTCAATCATCTCACAAAACTAACTCACATTATTCTCCAAAAGAAGTTTTAGAGAGAATAAGAACAAAATCATATTTTACTAATATTTCAAGATTACTAGTAGTAGTAATATAAGAATATTAGTGTTATTTTAAGTGAACGGGTTTTGGAGCAAACATGATTTTTACGAAGACTAATATTGGTAGGAGACCGTATTAGTATAACCATTTTTTCGCCTAATTGTAAGAATTTGTTTCTTCTTATGTTGTTTTAATTGCATGCATAAGATCTTTAAGTTTTATGACTAAACTTTTATTATAAACATATGTGATATGAGTAATATGAGAAATACGATTTCTAACAAGGCCAACTTATCAACCAATGTCTTAGAAGCCACATTAGTGCAACTCCCTCCATCTATAATGAGGTTACATACTCTCTCTTTAATAGTGCACCTGGACCTGAGTAAGACATCACAACCATTTCAGCTTACTCAGGCTCAATAGCCTCCTTTTCCTCTTCACAAACCAGGATCTCATCTTCCCCCCAATGAACCACATCTAAGGTGCTTAGAGCTCTCTTTGTTGGGCAGTCCTTTATGAAGTGGCCATAGCCTTGGCACTTAAAACATTTCTTGAGTGGGGTAGTGTTTCTAACATTGGCTTCTGTGGCTTTGCCTTTGTCAAGAATAAGAGGTTTGTTAGGAGGCATGGCTTCTCCTATCTTGACTCCACAGTAAGGTCTAAAGGGGGTTTTGTTCTGTGGCTTAGGAGTGGTGGTCTTCCCTTTCCCTAGCTTCTCAACTCTCAAAGCCAAGTTAACAGCTTCATCAAAAGACCACACTTGCTGCATCCTTACTCTACTAGCAATCTTAGTATCCAACCCCTCAACAAACCTAGCTATCTTTTACTCAGGCTTCTCATTCATCTCATATTGCAAAGTTAATTGCTCAAACTCTCTAAGATAGGCCTCCATAGTTTGTTGTTCTTGCTTAAGTTGGGTCAATTTTATGAACACGTCTTGTGTGTAATATTTAGACACAAATTTCTCTCTGAGTTTCTTTTTGAGTTTAAGACACGACTTAAAAAGCTCCTTACCCTCCCTTCTTCTTTGGCTTTTCATAGTCTCATACCAAAGTGAGGCATAACCTTTAAGCTTAAGAATGACAACCTTAAAAGCCTTAGCATCAGAGTATTCTTTAAACTCAAAAACTCTCTCAATAGTTCTAAACCAATCCAACAAGTCCTCAGGGTTTAAAATACCTTGAAAGTCAGGAAGCTCAACCTTTAGATCTTTGTCATAGCCTCTGTGGGGATCCTCTGCCATGGAGCCTTCTAAATCTGAGAAGAGGTCCTCTTCGATATCCACTGGTCCTCTCCCTGCTCCCATGAAGCCACAACCTCTACATCTCCCTCCATGTGGAGGTAAGTGTCTCCCTCTTGGTGGTGGTGTGGGAATGTTAGCCATGACAGTGTAAAGCATACAAAGATAATCTAATGGCTTATATAGTGGCCAAGGCTTGCAATCTAAAGCATACAAAGATAATCTAATGGCCAAGTTTGGCTTACATAAAGTAGCAAGGCAACGGCTGGAAAGCCTTACACAAGCTAAGAGTATAAAGCTAAAATACAAGGTAATTAACATAAAGCCAATAGATGACAAACTTCCTTGTTGGCTAGCCCTTGGTTTTCTGAATAAAGGAGTGGACTTCCTTATCTTGTGACTGACCCAAATTGTAGTAGAAAGAGTCCTTGAGATCCCTTACAAGTCTCCAAAAGGTTGCCTGACCAAAAGAGGAAAGCTTGATAGTGACAGCCCAGCTACTCCTAGAATGACTCAAACCCGCATAGACCAAAGTAGTCCTTAAGCTAACTTTTGATGTGATCATTTTGGCTCGAACATTTCCGGACAAAAATGTGCCTCAGACCCCCTGGGACCCAGCCTGGCCTTTGGAACCATGATTCAAGCTGTAGAATTAGTCCTGGACCTAGTATTTGAACTAGGACCAAAACCGGGTGAGGATTTTGTGCTGTTGTCTGAATGGCTTTGGCCTGGTGATGCTTGGCTTTGGTTTAGGATGTCTTGGCCTTCATCTAGGGAGCTTCGCCTGGCCTGGCCTTGGCTAGTTTTGTCAAAGCCATGACTTGAACTTTCTGTTGTTGTATTCTGGCCATTGCTGGCCTGACCTGGCATTGCTTGGCTTTGGCCTGGCTTATAGTGGCCTTAGCTTAGAACTCCTGTTGCACTACCTCGGGCAACCGAGATGGTAGCATCCTTATATGCTAGGGCAGTCCCTGGTAAGGGGCCTTGGTATATGGGGGTGTTACAAAGTGGTATCAGAGCGAACGATTTTGGAACCTAACCAATGAACAAAATGAATGTCGTGTGTCTAATTAAAATGAACCCGGAAAAGAGTTGTTAGGAGCTAACGCAAGGGCATGAGAGACGTCCTAAAGCCACATCTTGCCCTTAAAACTTAGAACCGTTCACCAGGGGGGAGTATCGTATGTGTTGTTTGTGTTGCCTCATGGATGTTTATGTTTTGTACGGTTGAGTATGAAAAGATGCATGAGTTATGCAAGGCTGAAAGGCAGTATGCGAGATGCATAAAGATGAATATGATGTATGATGTTGTTGACATGAACTATTTACGAGTTAAAGCATGTTTATAATTGTTCAAATGAATTGTATAGAAAGCATGTGATAATTAGAAGATATGAACTTAATTGTATGCATGACGATATGATTTTGGTGTTTATTACATGGATTTATACCATAGACATATGCGATAGGAATGACACAGTGTTTATTACTCCGGCCTCCATATTTTGTACGCGAGTGTCCGCCCTTCTCTTCTCCCTTTGCATTCTAAGTCCTTGTTCTTACTAACGACGCCTACGTGCTTGATCAATCGACCACGTAAGCTCGGATCCTTCCGAGTACCAGTCACGTTGCATTAGACCGACCAATTTGACCAACTCCACATTAATCAACCTTAATTAATCTACTAATCCTCCTACGAGGGCACCTTCCACGCATATTCGAGTCGAGCAATCACAAAAAGGCAACTTAGTCAAAACTCGTTTCGTCAAACATGTAAGTCTGAGGGTGTAATTTCACCTTTTATTGTTTTATTTATTATTGTACAATTGATGTAAGTGATGTGACCGTAATAGTTGCACTTTCAACCCCTTAACGAACCCCATTTTGCATGCTTTTATGTACACAT
>JAGPOY010006518.1:0-10263 GCA_018983105.1 Silene uniflora | reverse complement strand
GGACAGAATTGGCGTAGTGGTTGTTTGCGTTGCATTATGGATGTTTATGTTTTGTATGGTTGTATATGAGAAAAGATGCATGAGTAGTGCAAGGGTTGAAAGCCAATATGCGAAATGCATAAATATTAATATGATGTGTGATGATGTTGGCATGAATTGTTTACAAGTTGAAGCATGTTTATAGTTGTTTATATGAGTTGCATAGCGATACATATATGTTGATGAAAGATATGAAACTCATTATATGAATGATATGGGCATGATTTATGTGTTTATTTCATGGCTTTTGTACCATAGAAATATGCGTTAGGAAAAGACACAGTGTATGATGAAAAGTAAGATGGGTAGTCCGAAACAGCATGACTCGACCGAGCTGGGGAGTGACTCGACCGAGTAGAGGCTACTCGACCGAGTTACTTGCGCTCGACCGAGTAGGGTAGATGTGGTACGGAACAGTAGCTACTGGAACATGTATACTCGACCGAGTAGTAGAACGACTCGACCGAGTAAGGCTGACTCGGTCGAGTAGTTTCGTAGTCCGGCCGAATTGGATTTAGAGTACCATTCTGGGGAGCTACTGGAGTAAGGTGACTCGGCCGAGCAATGATCTTACTCAACCGAGTTGGCTAAACTCGACCGAGTTGGCTGAACTCGACCGAGTTGGTCCACCACTCGGCCGAGCTACTGTTTGGGCAGGTGTAATTGAACTTTGAACCGTAAGCTAATGCTTTCGTTTATCTTGTTTAACTCTATCAGCTCAAAATGACGCCAAAGAGAACAGCCGCCCATCTTCTAGACGCTGACATGAGGTTGGATGAGATAGTTAGGTTGATCGAACAGAATTAGAGCCTCACGGAGATCATCAAAAGAGTAGGAAAGGAACCGGGTGAGATGAGTGAACCTAAGATGAGCACTGTAATCTCTCGCTTCCACCCTACTATCTTTGAGGGCACCGGTGAGCCCAAGCTGCTCGACAACTAGCATAATGAGATACAGAACTTAATAGAGGTCGTCAAATGCCCAGAAGAGTTGCAAGTAGACCAAGCTGCGTTCTACTTGAGGGATGTTGCTAACGTGTGGTGGAAAAACGTCAGAGAAACTGCTGGGAAGCACTACCGAAACCAAGACATGGGATTCATTCCATGGAGAGCTTTCAAGTCCGAGATGAGGAAGCGTTTCGTACCGAAGCATGTTCGCAATAAGCTGAGGGCGGAGTTTGATTCCTTCGTCATGACAGATGGGATGACGGTTGATACCGTCGTTTCAGTACCAAAAATAAACCTAAGTACTACTAACAGAAGTCAGCGGTAAGTAGGGTCGATCTCCACAGGGAGGCTATGTGCTAATCACTTGCTAAACTAGGTCCGTCTCAATTGTCACAATTGGGAGGTTTAAATGATTTCTAAACTAAGACTAACTACTAGCAAGGAGAGATATAAGAAAATAACAATAAAGAGAAGGAACTAGGATTTCGGGTCACTATAGCTATGACGGTCTAAAATAATTAAGGTTTGGTAAAGGTACTCATAGAAGGGCAGTGAATATCTCCTTTCGGTCTCTATTCGCCCTAGATTACTTCTAACTTAACTTTCGCCCTCATTAGAGTAATCTAATGCCTAAATAACTCTAGGTCCTTTCGGTCCACTAGGGTAGTCTATTGTTCATAATTAGGTCTATTCCCTTCCAATCTTTCGATCTAGGTCAGAAATTCCCAAGTTATCTAGCTAGCCTCCGGCCGGTCGATTCGCTAGATGTAACAAATAAAACAACTATGAGGCAATTCTACTAATACCAATTCCAGATCTAAAACATATTAGTCCATCTATGCTATAGATTCCCTAATCCTAGCATGCAAATTAGCTATTCATGAAAAGGAATTAAAGGAAAAGAGATTAAAGGGTGCAAGAAATAACATAAATTAAAAGAGAAGAAGAAGGAGAACTTACAGAGAATTAAGATCCAGAGAATAGAGGAAAGAAAGTCATAACGAATGTCGTAATATGTGAATGAATGAATAATAGTCCACGAATAATGATGGATGGTCTGATTAGCGAAGCTAATCTCTTATTTATACTAAAGCTAATACATAATTTAACCTAATTGCGTCACGGACCAAAGCCCATGACGGAATCTACTCGATCGAAGACAAATTCCTCTTGATCGAGTAAAATCCTCCAACCAATCACTCGATCGAGTAAGATAGATACTCGATCGAGGTCCTCCTTCCCTTTAATCACTTAATCGAGCAAAGAAGCTCTCGTTCGAGCAAAGAAGGTCTCGATCGAACAGAATAAGTACTCGATCGAGTACTTCTCAGCGCGTAATTCCTGCTTCGCGCACTGAACTTCAAACGGCCGCCATTTCTTCGTTACTTATCGGAATCAAGCGATTTTTGTGGCGTTGGAAAGATAAGAGGATAAGATTTCATCTCCAATTTGAATCACCTGATTATCGGTTGTAGAACTCGAGATATGGCTCTCCAAAGTAGGCACTAGCGGCGTGAAGCTCTTCTTTTGTTTGCCTAGCTTCTTTTCTTCTATGCGCACCTCATAATAGTAGTTTTCAAGCTTCGACTCAACTCATCTCCTAAATGCGCGTACTTGGGACAGTTTCGGCTCGGTTTCCGCTACTTATTGGCTTGTACCTGCAAAATAGCAATAGAAGTACAAAGTAGCGAATTCGGGGCATAAAGTGACAATATATCACCTAAATGACATAGAAATGCGTGCCAAAATGGACCGTAAAGTCTATATGAAATGCACGCATCAACGGTAGCTGATTATTATCACAAGTTCTATGCATTGTCCCGCTATGCCGCAGATACGGAGCTGAGTGATACGAGACTGGCTATTCGATTTGAGAAGGGGATGCACTTTAAAGTCATGGAGAAGTTACGGGCTGGAATATTATCAGATTTGACTGAGGTGTATGAGTGAGCTGGACATGCTGAACGACTCATCGACATGTCTAGAGAGGCTAGGGAACGTGCTACTGAGAAGAGGAAAGCTGAAAACGAGGGTAATAGCCAGGGTAATCACAAGAGGGGTGGCTACACATTTCGGGGGTACTCTGGAGGATCTAGCTATGGAGGAGGATCTCGTGGTGGGAGTAGAGGTGGTCGTACCTCAAGTGATCTATCTACTCTGACTTGCTACAATTGTGGTAAGGTGGGGCATCGACGATTCGAGTGCCGAGGTCTCGGAGGAGGAGCTTATCAGTCGCGATCATATCAGGGAGGCTTCTCGCAGGCACATATGCAGAGCATGGCGAGTAATAGGCCAGTTGGGTCTTGGTATAACTAGAATGGGCAGAACAGCAATGGTGGAGGGTCCTATCAGCGTCCGAGTAACAGTGGGAACCCGACGACGGCAGCTAAGACGACTACTTCAGCAGCCACAGTGCAAGGAGGGGGTCCGGCTAAGAGTAGTGGCAAGCTATTTATGATGGAGAAGCAGGCAGCAGAGGACGACGCGCAAGTCATCACCGGTACATTTCTATTCACAATACACCATCTTTTGTTTTATTCGATTCTGGGGCAACCCATTCCTTTGTATCTAGGAGTCATGCCCAGATTATGGGATTGGGAGAACACGAACTAGTAAAGGATGAAGTCTCCATACCTTCTAGGGAGTCAGTGTCTTGTAATAAGAGGTATATGGATGTGTCAGTGTATGTTGGGGAAATGAAATTTCCAGTTGACTTGTTAGAGTTCCCATTAGACGGATTCGAAGTCATTGTCGGGATGGATTGGTTGGGTAGACACAAGGCTAAGATAGATTGTCATCAGAAGAGGGTGTCATTGAGAGGTCTCAAAGGGAAGAGTGTGTCTTACCGTGGGTTTGTGGTCAAACCCAAGTTTAAGTTGATTGCAGCGAGGACCCTAAAGTCTTACATAAGGAAGGGATGTCCAATGATCCTTTGCCACATTTGGGATAACCGGTCGGAGATACCGATAGAATCGGAGATACTGGTTTTGGAAGAGTTCGCGGATGTATTTCCTGATGAGATACCGGGGTTACCACCAAAGAGAGATATCGGCTTTAACATTGATCTAAAGCCGGGGACTGGACCGATTTCTAAGGCCCCATATCGAATGGCGTCAAAAGAGCTGGAGGAATTGACGAAGTAACTGGATGACCTGTTGAAGAAGGGGTACATTAGACCAAGTGCATCACCTTGGGGAGCACCGATGTTGTTTGTTAAGAAGGAGGACGGTAGCATGAGGCTATGCATTGACTACCGGGAACTGAACCTTGTCACCGTGAAGAATAAGTACCCATTGCCAAAAATAGATGACCTGTTCGATCAGCTAAGTGGAGCTGGAGTGTTCTCGAAGATTGGCTTGAGGTCAGGTTATCACGAGCTGAGGATTTGTGATGAAGATGTAACTAAGACGGCTTTCCGATCAAGGTATGGACACTACGAGTATGTGGTGATGCCTTTTGGGTTGACTAATGCACCGACGGTGTTTATGGATTTGATGAATCGGATCTTCAGTGAGTTTTTGGACCAATTCATAGTAGTGTTCATCGATGACATTTTAGTCTATTCCAAGACTAAGGAAGAGCATGCTGAGCATTTGAGGTTAGTATTGCAAAAAGTATGCGATAACGACCTTTATGCTAAATTGTCTAAGTGCGAATTTTGGTTGGACAAGGTGGACTTTTTGGGTCACATCATTTCGAAGGAAGGTGTATCGGTTGATCCAAGCAAGATTTCGGCAGTGTCGAACTGGGAAGCACAAAAAAATGTTGCAGAAATTCAGAGTTTCTTAGGTTTGGCCGGATACTATCGGAGGTTTGTGAAAGATTTTTCAACAATTGCGAGACCGTTGACAACTTTGATGAGAAAGGATACCAAATTTTGCTGGGATGAGAGCTGTGAGACAGCGTTTCAGACTTTGAAGGAACGTTTGACAACAGCTCCTATCTTAACTTTGTCAGATGGAAGTGAGGATTTTGAGGTATACACAGATGCTTCAAAGAATGGTTTGGGCTGTGTTTTGATGCAGCATGGGAGAGTGATCGCTTATGCTTCAAGACAGTTGAAACCTTATGAGGAGAATTATCCGACGCATGACCTGGAACTGGGTGCTGTAGTTTTTGCTCTCAAAATCAAGAGACATTACCTCTATGGAGCGACATTTAAGGTGTTTTCGGATCACAAGAGCTTGAAGTACATCTACATCCAGATGTAGCTGAACATGAGACAGCAAAGATGTATGGAGCTGATTGTGATTATGATATGGAGATACTGTATCACGAAGGGAAGGCCAATGTAGTAGCTGATGCGTTGAGTCGGAAGAGTGTTGCAATAAAATAGGGGGGGGTCTATCATTTTTGTTAGACTCGAAATAAACAGTCCGTACGAGTGTTCAATTCCCGTTTTAAGTCCTTATCATTTTGGCTTAACAAGGGCGCATTTTTTGAGCTTAATGATGAACACATTTGGACCGAGACTAGCTGGCCAAATAATAGGGTCTTGGCAGCCAGATTTTACAAGAGAAAAGGATGAGTTCAAATGCAAATTACCAAGGAAAATGGTCACCAAATGGTCCCTTATTGTACAAGCAAGATGCCAAGCAAGTAAGGGACCTTGAGCAACAACTTTGCAGCCCCAAAAAGGACGTTCCAAGCTGCTGCCTATGCTGCCAAGGAGCTGGCCATTTTGGACTCATATGTTTAGCTTTTTAGGTGTAATATTCAACTTGTTATTTTGTCCATTTCCTCTTTAAATTGTAACCATTAGATGTAGCTTTTAGATGGATGGTTTAGATGCAATTTGAGACTCTATTTAAAGAGCTCAACCCCTTGTAACAAATCAGATTTTATGAAATGAAAAAGAATGAATTTAAACTCAAAAATAAAATCTTATCAACTTAAGCAAATGGCTTAGTTGTGAGTTGGGCTTAGTGACTCCTTGGGAGTTGATTAAGTACCCATGGCGATTAAGGGAGGTTAATCTGTGCTTGCTGTGATTAAGCTCTCCAAATCGTGTAGGTTAAGGACTAAACTTGTGCTTGCTGTAGTTTAGGCCTTAATCATATCTTCTAGCTTGAGTTAGGGAGTTAAACTTGTGCTTGCTTAGTTTAACTCTTTGAATCGAGTAGGTTGTGAGACTAATTACCATGTGCTTGCTTTGGGATTAATTTCACAATCATATCTTTCATTTTTATGTTCATTTAAAACAAGGAAATAAGAACCTCATTTTGGGCAGCCTAAACCGAGACAAACCTCAAATGCCACGGCCTAATTTGGGTCCTTTGTAGGATTGCTTTCTCGTTTTGGGTTGTTGTTATTTAACTTGTAAGCAACAGTCCCATGAACTGTTGTTTTCGTTTTTGTTAAACCTTGTTTTACCTCATTTTTACTTGTTTTTAAGGGATTTGAAAAAGGGAGAAATGTGTTTTAAACATGCCAATTTCGTGAACAACCTTGAGACCTCTAATTCGTGAGGACCCCCGGGGTTTACACTGCAAGTGTACATTCCTTATGCACTAAGTTATCTTTGATGCAGCTGAGAGATGAGGTAAGAAAGATGGGAATTCACATGATACAAAAAGGAGATGCAGTTAGTGACTTGTCGATTGAACCAGAGCTTTATAATGATATTCGAGAGAAGCAGTTACTTGATCCAAAGATCGTGTAGTGGAAAGGGAAGTTGAATGACACCGAGAACTCAAAGTTTTCAATTCATGCTGACGACAGTTTTCGTTATGACGGGCGATGGTGCGGCCTGATGATGCTGAAATGAGGAAGGCAATTATGACACCGAGAACTCCTTATTCAGTGCATCTGGGTGGTGACAAAGTTTATAAAGACCTTAGAAAGACCTTTTGGTGGCCTGGAACGAATAGGGAGGTCGCTGAGTTTGTGGCTAAGTGTTTGACTTGTCAGCGAGTCAAAGGGGAGCAAAGAAGACCACAAGGTTTAGTTCAATCTCTTGTAGTACCTGAATGGAAGTGGGAGTCTATATCCATGGACTTTATCGTGGGATTACCGAGAACTACACAAGGTAATAACATGATTTGGGTAATAGTTGATCGATTGACGAAGTCAGCTCACTTTATTCCTATGAAAGACACTTGGAGTAAGGTTCAGCTGGCTAACGGGTATAGCAAGAATGTGGTGCGACTGCAAGGTGTACCAAAAGATATTGTATCGGATAGAGATGCGCGATTTATCTCTAAGTTTTGGCAAGAGTTGCAGGAATTGATGGGTACTACTTTAAAAATGAGCACAACATTTCATCCTGCGACAGACGGTCAAACTGAGAGAACGATCAAGACTCTAGAGGATATGTTGCGAGCTTGTGTGATTGAGTTTGGTGGAACTTGGGAGGAGAGACTCGACTTGATCGAGCTTTCGTACAATAATAGCTGTCATACAAGCATTGGTATGGCACCATTTGAAACTTTTTATGAAAGAAAGTGTAGGAGTCCAGTGTGTTGGGATGATAGTTCGAAAGCTGTGGTTTTAGGACCAAAAATGGTACAAGATATGGTTCAAAAAATAAAGATGATCAGGCAAAAGATGAAAGCAGCTCAGGATCGACAAAAGAGTTACGCCGATTCACATCGCGGACATATTGAGTTCCAGTCAGGTGACAAAGTTCTGTTGAAAATCTCATCAATGCGCGGTGTAATGCGATTCGGTAAAAGAGGGAAGCTGAGTCCGAAGTACATTGGACTGTATGATGTGTTGGATCGAGTTGGTGAGGTAGCTTACCGACTTGCCTTGTCAGCTGCACTTGATAGAGTTCACAATGTGTTTCACGTATCACAGCTACGACGCTATAATCCTGACGCATCACATGTGTTAGAACCGGAAACTATCAAGATTGATGAAACCTTAACATATGAGCTGAGGAGCTATCAAAGAAAATTTTGGATCGCAAGATTCGAAAGACAAGGAATGGTGAAACGGCGATAGTTAAGGTGTTGTGGTCTAACCACGAAATGGAAGAAGCCACTTGGGAAGCTGAGGATGCTATGCGCGAGAAGTATCCACATCTTTTAGATGAGGTATGTTTGGTTACGAGGACGTAACCTTATTCTTTTAATGGGGGGTAGGAGATGATCGCATCATGTTTATTTTATGTTTTAAGCCAGTTTTGAATTATAAGTTTGTGTTTTGAGTCGGTGGGGTAAGTTATAAGTTTATGAGAGTGTTAGATGTTGCGATATAGAAGTGTTAGATCTTATGTCATGTTTTGTTGTGGGTATAAGGTTGAACTTCAAGAACGAAGTTCATTTCTAAGTAGGGAAGACAGTAATACCCCGAAATCTGTTAAGTACAACTCGGCCGAATGGAGCCTACTCGGCCGAGTAGACTTTATGGCCAGTCTTCATATATATGCTTCTGCCGAGTGTGTACTCGACCAAGTACAGAACAGCTCGGCCGAGTACCGAGTACTCGGCCGAGTGACATTGTAGATCGGCCGAGTCGAGTGTCGGGTTTGGCGAAACGGATTAGGTTTGATTAAGAGTGATTACCTAATAATTATTAAGGAGAACGTCGCTTTCATTTTCACAGTTTTACACTTCTAAACATTTCAAAAGAAAACCCTAATCACTCTTAATCCATCTTAAGCAAGAGAGTTCGGATCTTCGCCTTCCGTCTCTGTCATCGTCGTAAGTATACTAGATCTATACATCATATGATTAATTTAACTATGTTGCTTGTGGATTTTGCTATCAGGTAAGGATTCCCTACTCAGTATTTCATAATTGTGATGGTGTTGTATTGATTAATTGCTGGGATTGATTGCATGACATGAATGAGGATATTGATAATCGCATAATGGTCCCGGCTGAGTGAGTCCATGTTTGGGAGATGGTCCACACCCCTTGTTCGCTCCTTGTGACTCCCATCACAAGGAGGATGTGCACATTTATGACCTCGGCTCACTTGTTGCGATGAGTGATTGAGGTGACGAGGCTGTGTCACTGGCTGTAGGATACTTGTTGCGATGAGTATCTGGTTGTAGGGCTTATATGTGAACGATTTGTATTCCGTTGCTGTTAATATTCATATTGTATCGTTGAGTCACGTTTGTTTATGATTGCTGACCCCGTTGTTGTTGTCTTTGACCTGCTGTGATCCATTGGGGGTGGTGAGCAGCCGTTTAGCAGGTTGATATGATGCTGGAGTCGGATGGAGGGGACACAGCCGAGTCTAGATCTTCAGTTATAGCTTTTCCACATAGTTTGTTTTATAGTTTGGTTTTTGGAACAGTTGTATCATTTTCTTTCAGTTTGGTTTGAGACAGTTTTAAGACGATGTAACCGTTAACCTTTTTATACTTTAATAAATTGTCCTCGATTGTTATCTTTTGATGTTCACTATCTCGGGAAACCGAGATGGTAGCATCCTTATATGCTAGGGCAGTCCCTGGTAATGGGCCTTGGTATATGGGGGTGTTACAAGTACTAGCGTCATTCAAGCAAACATACGATATTAACATGCCAAAGAACGACATTAAAGGTGCATTATACTTCATCATGCAATAATCATTCACAAAACACATTTCATATATTAACTTCTCATTCATGGCACGTATTCCTTCACTCGGCATCATACAAGCACTTTCATTTCCGTCATTCCAACATGCATTAACAACCACCTTATGAACACTTCCCTCATGTGATCAACTCAACAACACATCATGGTATACATACATTCACATCATATTCCATATAGCGTTTACCCGGACTCAATGTCGCCCCGTGGTTGCCGATTAAGGACAATTGGTCTAGATTTTGGAATGACGGCGCTTTCTCATCCAAAGCCAACCTCATATTGTACTTATATCAGGTTCATTTTATTTAGACTCACCTAGGTTCATTTGGGTTCATTGGTTTAGGTTCCAAAATAATCGCTTTAATACCACTTTGTAACACCCCCAATTACCCGGTCAAGGTAACCAAGGGTGCTACCATCTCAGTTGCCCGAGGTATAGTAGTGCATCAAAACATCAATAATGAAACATATATTACAATTTACAATTTAAATGTCGTTACAAAATGAAATAGACAAATTTATGAATCTTAAAATACAACTTATGACTCTAATGTGATGTCATCTCCAATGAGATGACCCGACTAGGCTCTGTGAAGTCCATACTCGACCAAAATCCCACGCGTACACAATTGGCAACATGTCATAGGCTGCTCCCCATATGACTAGAAATATCATATGGATCAACACAGGACACAGCAATACACACACACACACACACACACACACACACACACACACACAC